>CM057252.1:26164197-26359850 GCA_029931835.1 Etheostoma nigrum
GTGTGTGAATGGTAAATGTATCCTGTATGATGTAAAAGCGCTTTGAGTAGTCATTAAGACTAGAAAAGCGCTATATAAATACAGCACATTTACATGCTCACATCCAAAACTTTGTGCACATTCAAAATGTAACTCATCCCATCTGTGTTCTCTGATGTTTGGAGGAGTCATGATATTTTGTGAAAAATAAAGTTATAATACAAGAATAAAGCGATAGATGTAAACAGACGCCAGCTACTTCCTATCATATGTTCTGGTCTTGTCTGAAGCTTGTTCCTTTCTGGTCATCTTTTTTTGAAGTAATCTTTAATGGGTGACTGCGCTCAGTGGTAAAGCCAATTGCCAATTGGAAGGTTGGAGGTTCAATCCCTGGCCTTGCAGTCTCATGTCAAAGTGTCCTTGGGCAAGACACTGAATCCCAAGTTCCTCCCAATGCTGTGCATCGGTGTGTAAATGTGTGCGAGTGCTAACAACATGGCTTTGGTTGGACTTCTCACAGAAAATAATAAAGCTTATTTCATCCAGGTCACTTTTCTCCAGGACTGGTGTCAGACTACTAATTTGGAAATCAACGTGGCAACAACAAAATAATTTATTATCCAAACAAAACCAATGGGGGCCAATAACATCACCTCTGTTGTACTTAAAGGAGAAATCCGGTCGATTACAAAATGCTCTGTTGTTTGCATATTTGGAGGGCTGTCAGTAGAGAGAAAAATGAAAACAATCGGTGCTGCCTACACCATGTTATACTCTTGCTAGCGTTAGCACCCAACAGGCTTAAACAGGGCAAGAGAGGGGGTCCCTTATCAGAGCCATCCAATCTCTGTCCTACCCTCACCTTTGATCATGAAGGCTGGGTCATGACCAAAAGAACGAGATCGAGGGTACAAGCAGCTGAAATGGGTTTCCTCAGGAAGATGGCTGGAGTCTCCCTTAGAGGTACTTCCTGAGGAGACTGCGATCTTTTAACATCTGCAGAAAACTGCTGTGGATTTTTTGCCAGTCTGGGGTCACCAGTGTCCTCTTCCACACTGTTGTGTGCTGTGGGGGCAGCATATCCAAGAAGGATAAACTGGTCAGGCGGGCCGGCTCTGTGGTCGGCATGAAGCTGGACCCACTGGTGACGGTGGACGGTGGCAGAGCGGAGGACACTGGACAAACTGCTGGACATTATTGACAAAGCCAGCCACCCCCTGCACACTGTCATCAGCAGCCAGAGGAGCCTGTTCAGTGGAAGGCTGGTCCTTCCCAAGTGTCATGCCATCAGACTATACAACTCCTCACTCGGGGGGAGGAGGAAATAGGGCAGAGAGGACAATACACACATACATATATACAGTACATATATACATACAACAGTACATACATACACATAAACACCTGGACTTGCACTGACACTTTTGACTGATAATTTATGGTTAATGTCCTTTTACAGCCGAACGTTCTTATTGTTCTTCTTCTTCTTCTTCTTATTAATTATAATATTAGTGTTATTATTGTTATCTCTATACTGTCTTTTTTACTGTATTTCTTGCTAAAACGGATGCTGGAAATTTCAATTTCCTTGTGGGAGTCATCCCAAAAGGATTAATAAAGTCTAAGTCTAAGATAGGGTGAGAAGCTCAGTCATCCGTTAGGAGCTCGGAGTAGAGCCGCTGCTCCTTCGCTCCTAGGTGGTTCGGGCATCTGGTAAGGATGCCTCCTGGGCGCCTCCCTAGGGAGGTGTTCCAGGCACGTCCAGCTGGGAGGAGGCCTTGGGGAAGACCCAGGACTAGGTGGAGGGATTATATCTCCAACCTGGCCTGGAAACGCCTCGGGATCCCCCAGTCGGAGCTGGTTAGTGAGCCTCGGGAAAGGGAAGTTTCTTTTCATAATTTAAAAGTTGAGACTAACACACTTTTTTTTTGTGTGTGTGTGTGTGTGTGTGTGGGGGGGCATTTTTTTCATTTATTAGATAGTGACAGTGGATAGACAGGAAAGTTGGGAAAGAAAAGGGGATGACAAAGGGCCACAGGTGGCCTCGAACTTTGACCGCTGCAAAGGACTAAATGATATACAAGGAAAAAAGGAGATGGGCATCCACCTATTTTATTTGTGCATTAACATTAGCCATGATAGTCTCATTAGACATGATATGTAGCCTTCACATGCTATTGAACAAATTAGAAATTAGAGGCACAAAGCAAGTGGATTACCATTAAAGTCAAGAAGGTGGGTGGCTATTTCTGGTAAAAGCCATTCTGACAATAAAAAAGTGTGGTAACCTTATATATTTAACCTTTGTTCATCAAAGATGTACAGCTGGACTTGTTACATTGTGTGGTCATGTCCATTACTGAAGGGCCAACTTTTTTAGATTCAAGCACCACAATGCTTTTTAAATCCTCCTTTCAGCCTTTCATGGAAGAATTAGATTAATTATTATAAAAATTAAAATGTATTAATAAAGAAGACCTTATTAATTATATTTTTCACTTTGTTACACACACACACACACGTCCCATACACAGGCTTTATGTATGGAGAGATGTCAGTTGGAAATGATGTGCCTTGCTCAAGGGCACATGAGTTGAGCAGGATGGAGGAACTAAGCTAGAGCAACAATTGTCTTCAAACAGATTCTTAAAACAGCTATGATTCTTTTTTTGTCCAGTTCATAATGTAAACTTAATTATTATTAAGTCAATAACAACAACACAGTGTATATTTCCTTTTATCTAAAGATTGTGTTTGGCTTCATTACTAAAATAACCGTATACATTAAGGTATGAGAAGAGATCATATGCTATATGTGAATGCATCGCCTCGACAGGTGCATTGAATGATCGAATTTGATTGGTTCTTGCAGCGTCCAATCCAGTCGCCATCTACTGACGTCAGTTTTACGTCGAGCTCCAGATAACCCAAATCAAATCTTTGACTCCGATTTGTTTCCATTATGGACATAAATACAACCCAAATGGATCGCCTGTGAACAGCTTCAGCAGTCGTTAAATTCCATATTCCACTTTCAGTTTACCTAAGCTAGTGTAACTCCTCCCGGAGCGGTTTCGCTGACTTTCTGGCCCGGAGAAGAGCGTTGGCAGGTGGAACAGACTTTGACGCTGTGTGAATGTCCAGCACTACAAACTGACAGCCACCATGTCAGGTTTAACGCTACAGGTAAATGTAATGCCACAGGTTGTCTTATTCGTCTAATGAAGTTTAGTTGTCATGGGAACATTAAGTGGCAACATTACGCCAATTATATTACCCGACGTTCAGAGTCCGGTTTAAAGTTTAAAGTTAGGTAAAAAACGCTAGTTGCTACTTTGCCATAAAGGCTTAGGCTACTGGATGTTCCTGTTTGTCTTGTTTGCCTCTCCTCATAGTTCCTGTCTCTGTGGTTGTCATACAAATAGGCCACCTCATAGTTTTTAATGTATGAATGTAGCTTACTATTTTAATGAGTCAGTTTTAAGAATAGAAAATACGGCAAGAGTTAGCTACCTCTTCGACAGCATGTCTTGAACCTCCCAGAATCGACAGTTAGTTGTTACGTTATTCGAAACCCAGTCTCTATTACCTAAGTTATTTAAAATATTTTTTTTAGGTTAACTAACACTGTGACATTTTGTTGTTGTGCGTCTTGGTGAGAGAAGATGAATTGCCAAGAAAGTTTTAGCCAAACCTTAAAATAAGTCATTTGGTCATTTTGTAGTAGCCTTTCACAGAAAATTTAATAAAGTAGCCTAAGTAAAATTAATAAATTTAGAACTACGTTCCATACATTGGTCACTATGGGATGTCTTCCTAATGGGACCCAGACTAGACACCACTTCCAAGGAAAGAAAAAAAAGTGTATTTGTTTTGATCGGCAGATAGATAATACCTACCCTTATACATGAGAAAATACTAGGTGGGGGAAAAAATCGATACAGCATAATATCGCGATATTTTCCCTGGCAATACATTAAGGATACACAGACACCAAGTATCGCTCTGTTAATAGATATGTGTTTGTCAGTTTGTCTGCCTGACAATCCCATTTTGCAACAATAAAATTGAAGTAAGATAAACAAACAGAGAAATGTATCTTTTTAGATAAAACAAACGTTGACAAAGTTTCCTTTTGGGGACATAATTTAAAATTAGGAAAATATGGGGGAAGTTGGGGAAAAAAGGTAATAAATTGCAATATTTCGCAGAATATTGTTATAGAATAATGTTTAAATCGGAATAATATTGTATCGTGACGTAAGCATCATGATGATATTGTGTCGTGAGGCCTATGGTGATTTCCCCATTAGTAGATACTAATACCCAACACAAAGTTATTTTGCTTGTCAGTAAAGCCAATGACTAGTAGCAAAGGACTAGTTATATGTATATGTGCGTAGAGTGATAAAATAAGATTTATTTGATCCAATCCTAAACTTATTGTCATAAAACCTTTAACTATATGTTTGTTCCTATTTAGCTTCTTTTCATTTAACTTAAATCGGTTTTGTTATTGCTTACTATGATATAGCATGTCTTATGTATACAAGTACTGCTATTATTTTGATAGATTATTTCTCAGATTATTTTCTTAAATGCTTGATAATATAAAAAACAAACAAAAACAATAGCTGCAAATGGAAATTTGCGTGTTCAAACCCTTTTTTTCGGCTTCTCAAAGCACTTTCGCTTGTTACAGTTACCTTCATACACTTTGAGATCAAACTGCACATCCTGGGGTCAAACCACCAACCTTCTGAATGTTATAGCGTTTTTCCATTACTCGCCTTTTTTGGTTTTCCATTTTGAAAAAAAGTACCTGGTACCTGCCAACAGGTACTTTTTTCAGTATCACCTCCATCGAGGTTCCAAGCGAGCTGAGGCGATACCAAAAGGTGACTTTAAAACCTCCAGACTATTGATTGGTCGGAGAGAATCGTCACTAATCACTGCGTCATCATTGCTAGTGCCTGAACAAACCCGCCATTTTTAAATACTTTAGCCAGCAGTGTTTCTTTTTTGCTGCCTACAGCTTCTTTTGAAACAAATTTTGTCTTCTGGCTGTAACAGCAGCCACACGCCGAGAATCAAGACAACACACCTTCAATGTTCTGTGTGTGGGGTTGCGTTAGGTCACGGAAGTTTCCTGCGGCGTCGCTACGACGACTAGCCACGCCCGCCTTACGCATGAGGCAAGACTAAATCTGCAACGGAAAAAAAGGTTGAACCAAGCAGAGTAGAGTTGATATTAGCAGTGTTTTTTTTGTGATGAACAATTTTTAATTATTAACTATACAAAGCACACAATTCACAACATGAACACATCCTCATCCATCCCTTGCCGTTATCAAGAAAAGATGACACAGTAACTACTGTATTCAAAACCATTCAACAGAATTGCAACAAAATGGAAAATAAACCAAATAAACATGTATAAATGACCCATAAACTCCACCAGATCAGCATGAGTTGGAGAAGTAATAACCTTATTTAATCTATTTGTCAAAATTTTGGAAATAACCTTAATTATTTTAGGGATATTGGGCGGTAATTCTTACTGTTTACTGGGTCTTTACCTTTTTAAAGAAACAATCAAAGCCTGCCTAAATGTTGGCAGCAGTTCTTTGTTTAATCTCTGTTTCAGCATGTTGGATTTTACTTTATAATTCTTACAGTGCTTTAGCACTATTCCTCTTACAAAATAAAGCATGTTGTATAATGTGTATAATGTATGTTTTAAGGCCTCCTAACCCTTGAAGATCACACTAAGGACCAATTGATCGCCAAGTTTGTTTTTTTTTTAGCTCAGACCTAAGCCCCTCTATTTTAACTTCAGGTGCCACCTTTACAAAGGTGTAGGCACACCCACGCATGAGCAGATATTACATAATTTCCTTTCACACATCCTATAGCAGAGGTAACCATTGATTTGGACATAAAAAAGTCTGTCCTAGAATATGTCTTGTACTACTATACTGTATGTATAGTCTCTCTAAATTTGAGCCAGACCGATGAAGGATTTTTAAGGCAGCTACCGATACAAATATTTGGTTATTTAAAAATACAATATTCCAATATATCGGCCTATATACTGTATATTAAAAAAAAAAATCCAGACACACGTAAAAAACTAATGACATTTTATGCTGTAAACCGTTTAAATCTGAGCATGCGCAACTCAAATCTGCACTCGACTCACATCGGGGAATGACAAGGACGTAAGCGCACTCTGGTGGACAAACTATGCAACGCCAACACTAACAGGGACTATGTAGAGCGCCCTCTGGTAGACAGACCATCCGTTTTTATTTTATTTTTAAATATTCATTTATCAGAATCATTTTTTTGTCATTATAAATGATTCTGATGAAGGAATATTTAAAAAGACTTACATTTAAAAAGAATTGTTATTTTACATTTAAGACTAAATGCTTGATCAAAAACAGATTAAGAGGTTAATTCATAATCACCAGGCCATCCGTAGTGTTCTCCGAAACACCAGAGGGCGTACAAACAAAGACAAACGATGAAAAAGTAAGAAGTATTCAAGAAGAAGAGAGCATAAATAAAGGAAAGCAAGCTGCCTGGCAACAGTAGCAAACACATCCATGATAAACATGACGTACCAAGAAACATTACCTTTATCTACTCTAATCATTAACATGATGTAACCATTGTGCCTTTTTTTTGTTGAATTGACATCTGCCAGGGTCAGCTGTCGGCTGAACAGCCAATACAGATGGACTGGAGTATGTGATGTTAGCTGTTCACTGAATATGTCATGTAAACTGCCCTGCCCATTTCTAGCACTTAATGTGATTGTTGTGCATTGCTTCTGGGTTGTGACTCAGGTCTGAATTGTCATGACCAGGGATAAACCCAGGTTGACTGGCTTTGTTTGAATTTACAAAAGAAGGGTAGAGCACTTGTCAGGTTACCAGGGCCCAACCCTGGTTATTGGCGTGAGATTTTAGTCGTTTCCACTGAATCAAACGGTTCCGCTCCTTTTTTTTTGGTTGCATCAACCAGTGGACAAAACCTGTGCTTAATTTCCATTTAAAATTATAATTGCAATTTTTTTGTCACATGAGTGGAAATATGTGTGATGGCTGGACTTTATTGTAGATGATAGTTTCAGTTCATTTCGGTAGTGTTGAACTCTGTGGTAACACTTTATTGGAAGGGGGGTGCAAGACTGACATGACCCCATCATTGGTCAAGGATATTATTAATGAAACTGTGATATAAGTGTTTGATGAAATCAAACTTCATGACAGGTCTAAATTGTTTTATTTTACTTGAGGTCAATGAAAAGTATTTATAACACAATTATAATGCTCTCAAGACAGCCAATGTAAAAAAATAACCTCTTAATGGCATTGAGCTAAATAGTTTATTAAAGTTTGATAATTGGACCTGTCATGACATATTTATGACTTATGTTGGTTATGGTTAATGTCAAGTTGTCATTACAAAGACCATTGACAGGTTGTACTGTCTTGCTTAATGTCAAGTTGTTATAACAGAGACATCTCAGACAATGCTAACTTTGCATTAAATGTGTCATAATTTACCGAATGACACTTAATGAAAACAGTCATATAAAAATAAAGTGTTAGCAACTCAGTTGATCCTAGTGCTGGCCTTTTTAATGTCACAGCTGCCTACATTTAAATCTCCCTTTTTATTTAACATTTTTTGGAGTCTAGGCTGAGGGTTCTTTTATTGCAAACTTGAATTTCAGTTCCTGAAATCCATATGCAGGGCTCCAGACTACTTTATTCACTAGGAGCACAGTGGCCCCCAACTGAAAATGTTAGGGGCGCAATAAGAAAAGTTAGGGCCACACACCATAAATCAACATTCTACCCAAATATTTACATTTCTACTAATTCTCACTGTATTACTAATAAATAATTTGATAATAGATGCAGAAATTATTATTTGCTGTTTCAAATTCACTGTCACATTTTATTTTGCACTTTTGAAGATGCAAAATAGAAGGTAAAGTATGGGCTGAAATATGTGCCAACAGAAACTGAATTTGAATAATTTATATTTGAATTGCTAAACTTGAATAATCGCATTGAAAAACTGAATTTGAATGACATAATTTGAAATTGTATTGTTTAATTTGAATCATTGCATTGAAAATCTGAATAGTATAGTTTGAAATTGAATTCATTCGTTTGGAACTGAAATCCAATAAAATATGATCACCAATGAAAATTTAACTCTCTACCTTCACATTCAGTTCTCACAATTCAAATTCAGTTCAATTTCAAGTTACAATTTCAAGTTACTGTGACAGACATCCGGGTACTTAAAGGATGAAGGAAGAGCAATCGAGCGCAGATTAATGTGTATCTTTCGCACTCCTAAATCACCCACAATGCTAAGTGTGCGGCTTGGCCAGCTTGTCAAAAAAACAAAACAATGGCGAAGAAGAATTGGAGCGACATCGTTGACGGCACCAAAAATCATTTAAATGTAAGTATCTTTAGTGTTTGCTGTACATTTGTTATCACCATTAATGTGTTACTTTAATGTAAAGCTTAACTCTTTAATGCTGGTACAAATTGCTATTAATAATAAGGTAGATACATCACAAGCTAATGTTACGCTGAACCTATCACTTAACATTAGGCTGTCAGCTGGTTTGGTCTTTTGGGCCATTTGTGTTTTGTAAAGTTTATTGTTCGGTGGCATTTTCATCTCTTTTTATATGCCGTTACCGTATATACGTAACGTTAGCAGAGATTTAGAAATTGGTGTGTTTATCAGTTGTAGCTGAGGATGAGAGGTAAATCTGCACCTTGTTTACTTTACTAGCAACGTTAAATGAAAGCTAAAATGTATGAGTAGATTCCCACGTAAAAAGTGTAACGTTACGTTATAGCATTCATAACGGTAAACGTTGTTTTCTTATGTTTGCTGTCCTTTAATAGGGACTAAGGACAGACGGAGGCGGTCACTGAGAATGGAAGCCACAGCAGCAGGTTGGCCCTGGTTTGCCAACATGGATGAGGCATTAGGGCAGTCTGCATCAGTCTGTTGCCCCGATCCCAGAGGACAGACCAGGGCGCTAGCATCACCAGAAGGGAGAGATGAGGAGGAGGAGGAGGAGGAGGAGGAGAGGGAAAGCAAAAGACAAGAGAGCAGGGTGACAGAAACCAAAGAGAGATGTTGAATAGATTATTTGCTATATTAGAGATTGGCATTCAAAAAA
The DNA here is from genome assembly GCA_029931835.1 of Etheostoma nigrum. Classification (NCBI taxonomy): domain Eukaryota; kingdom Metazoa; phylum Chordata; class Actinopteri; order Perciformes; family Percidae; genus Etheostoma; species Etheostoma nigrum. The sequence continues at coordinate 26,173,409 of CM057252.1, forward strand.
TAAATGCATTAAAATAACTGCTTTGTCGTGTTTTTAAGTTTTAAACTGTTTTTCAACGTCTATTTTGTTATCAAAGTATGACCTGGACATGGGAATCTTCTAACTGAATAATTATATTCAGATGCTACCTGTTTTAATTAGATTAGATAATACTTTATTCATCCCACAGCGGGGAAATTCCCTTGTTACAGTAGCATTCTCTACAATAAAAGCAAAAAACAAACAACCAACCAAGTAAACACACAAGAAAAACAGGCAAACGGTAGACAATGAGCAGAAGGTAGACTGAAGTAAAGTGGCGTCAAATAAAGGTATTGTAAAGTGCGGTTGCCATAGTACAAAAAAAAATATTACATTGTAAGTAAGTGACATTAAAATTTAAATGGAATATGTAATTAAAGTAATAATGCAAAAGTAGGTAACCATAATATAAGTTATATTCACCTGTGACCATAAATAATATTGAAAAAGTAAGTACTTGTAATGGAAAAATATAAATAGAGATAATAAAGATATACAGAGAGTGTGTGGAGTAAATGAAAAAGAGGAACAGAAACTACAACATTATCATGTAGTGCAGGTGTTGTAGAGTCTGACAGCGGCCGGGATGTAGGACCTGTGGTACCTCTCCTTCTTACTCCGGGAATGTATCAGTCTGCAAAGGACCTGAGTCTTCTCAGCAGATGGAGGCGACTCTGGCCCTTCTTGTAGAGTGCATGGGTGTTGTCAGTCCAGTTCAGTTTATTGTTTAGGTGAACACCCAGGAATTTGTAGCTCTCCACTACCTTAATGTCCGATCCCTGGATGCTCACCGGTGAGAAATGGGATGTTTTCCTCCTAAAGTCAACGATCATCTCCTTCGTCTTGTTGGTGTTGAGCTGAAGCTGGTTGAGCTCACACCAGCTGACAAAGTCCCTGATGACCGTCCTGTATTCCAGGTCGTTCCCCTCAGAAACAAATCCAACAACGGCTGTGTCATCGGAGAACTTCTGGATGTGGCAGTGGGTGGTGTTGTGTGTGTAGTCTGAGGTATAGAGGGTGAAAAGGAAGGGGGAGAGTACCGTACCCTGAGGGGCACCTGTGCTGCAGTGCACCACGTCAGACACACAGTGATGGAGCCTCACATACTGTGGTCTGTTGGTGAGATAGTCAGTCAGTAGTCCATGCAGCCAGGTGTTGGTCTACTCCGGCACTCTCCATCTTCACTCTGAGCAGCGAAGGCTGGATGGCACTGGAGAAGTCGAAAAACATGACTCTCACAGTGCTCCCACTGTCCTCCAGGTGGAGCAGCGATCTGTGCAGCAGAGAGATTACTGCGTCGTCCACTCCAATCCCAGGCTGGTAAGCAAACTGCAGGGGGTCAAGCTGTGTGCCCACCAAGGGTCGAGGTGACGCAGGATGATCCTCTCCATGGTCTTCATCAGGTGAGAAGTCAGGGCAACAGGCCTGAAGTGGTTTGGCTCCCTGGGGCGCGGTGACTTTGGTATTGGGACCACACAGGAGGTCTTCCATAGGGCTGGGACCTTCTCCAGGCTCAGGCTCAGGTTTAATAAGTGCCTGAACACACCACAAAGCTGGTCAGCACAGTCCCTGAGGAGACTTGGGCTGATGCCGTCTGGGCCCGGGGACTTCCTTGCCTTGATCTTCTTCAGTTGACTTCTCACCTGATCATCTGTTATGGAGAAGGGGGTGTGAGGATGGTGGGAGGTGAGAGGCTCAGGGAGGGGGAGAGGGGGGTCATTGTTGATGAGGGTCGTTGAAGGTGGCAGGCTGAGGAGGGGAGGGGGAGTAGGCCACGGGAGGTGTGAAAGAGGGGGCTGGGGGGTGTGAAGAGGGGTGCGAGGAGGAAGAGTCAAATCTGTTAAACGGATTCAGCTCATCTGCCCAGTCCTTGTCTCCGCTGGCAGGGCCTTAATCTCAGAGGTCACCCAGGGTTTGTTGTTGGGAAAACACTGGACCAACTTGGAAGGCACAGTGTTTTCCACACTGTGATGCATTGGGTCATGCTGTCAATGTCGGTGCCATGGGGGCTGCAGAGTGCTTTCCAGTCTGTCGTTGCAAAGCAGTCTCTGAGCCTATCACTGACCTCTTCAGACCACTGCTTCACAAGGCTCTTCACAGGTTGTTGTTTGGTCACCACAGGGGAGTAGTCTGTGACCAGATGGACGAGGTTGTGATCTGAGCGTCCGAGGGGGGAATGAGGTGTGTGCATCTTTTGATGTTTGCATACAGTAAATCCAGAGTTGTGACGCCCCTGGTGTGGCATTTAACATACTGGGTGAAGGTGGGGAGAGCAGAGGACAGGGAAGCATTATTGAAGTCCCCGGAGATGAGGAGAAGGGAATGGGGGTGCTGGTTTTGAAGTTGAGAGACAACAGTGTGAATCTGATCTGTAGCTGCAGCAGCCGAGGGGGGGGGGATGTACACGGTCACAGCAATAACCTGTGAGAAGTCCCTCGGGAGGTAGTATGGCCGCATGCTAACAGCTCCAAGTTTCTGGTACAGAGTTGCTCCTTCACACTGATGTGTCCCGGGTGGCACCACCTATCGTTCACAAACACAGCGATCCCCCCTCCCTTCTTCTTACTTTCCTGTCCGCTCGCAAAAGTTTAAAACCGTCCAGGGTGACGTGTGTGTCGGGAGAAAGTTCACACAGCCACGTCTCTGTAAAGCACATGAGGCTGCATTCCCGGTACTCCCTCTGCAGTCGGGTCAGCGCCGTCAGCTCTTCCATCTTGTTGGAGAGAGATCTAACGTTCCCCATGATGACAGACGGTAAACATGGTTTATACCGTCTTTTCCGCTCCCTGCGCTTCACACCCGCTCTGCTCCCTCTTCTCCTTCTCCGTAACTCCTTCTGAATCTCCTGCTGCCACGCACAGAGAAGGGGTGTGTGGTGCAGGGCTAACAGTTGATCCAAGGTGTAGAACAATGGGGCCGTCGTTGAATGGGGTGCTTAGATAGTTAGATGTACAAGCTTTAAAAAGACATTAACTATATGTGTATCTTGATTATAACATTTATTCAAACATTACTATATACTGTACACACAAGTATATTCAACATTAAGTGGCGATCAGACACAGCTGCTAAATGATGGTGTTTCTTCCAGACTGCAGACAGAAGGAGAAAGCTTTAGGTTAGTCCAGTAGTTATCCAACCTGTCCTGGTAAGATTAGAGTTGTATCACAAGTATATTTAAGCAAACTGTAACATGAAGGTACTTTCTGTAACTTTGTAGTGGTGTAGTTTCTTCATCATGGTCTTAACTGACAACTGTTGACCATTTAACACACTAACATCTACCTTTACTGAGTTAGTGGGTGTTTATCAATGGTGTTGTTATTATGACTTTTCATATGTTGGTTGAAGCTTGTGTGTCTACAGTAGTATTTAACCTTTCTCACATGCAATTTACTGCATATAATGTGGTAACTCATTAGCTGGTAGCGTTTACCTTGTAGTTGCCGATCATATTTTGCACTGCATTTGTCTGAAAGCTAGAAGCTACTGAGCAATGAGCTAATGTTACATGTATGCAGCAAATTACAAGCTAATGTAAACCGTTTCTGTAAGATTAATGTAATTAAGATTAATTAATGCAATTCTGAATATGAAGATATATAGAGTTGAATTTTCATTGATGATCATATTTCATTGGATTTCAGTTCCAAACAAATAAATTAAATTTCAAAATATACTGTTCAGATTCAGTTTTCCAATGCAATTATTCAGGTTTAGCGATAATACAAATCAAATTCAGTTGCTGTTGGCACATATTTCAGCCAGTAGTAAAATGACAGCACCATCGCTGTCATGACAGTACAAATATTAAAATATATATCATACCATAAATATAAAATACCAAAGGTTCAGAATTTGAAAAAAAGTGCTAAGTAACAAAATCCTTATTAATCTTTTGGTCATGTCACAGTCAAAAACAATACTTAACAAGAGTGAAGAGTTGTTCATCCTTAGCAACGAAGTAGGCTGTGTTAAATTTCAGCATCATCTCTGCCTCATCTGCGCTCTGATTTACAGCCTCTATTCTTCTAAAAGCAACCGGCAGTAGCGTTGCTTTTTCATTTATCAACATGTCACTGTATGCTCTATGCTCGAGGCTTAGATTGTGTTTAACTAGTTTATTGTGTTTAAACTGTGAAGTCCCTGCACTGTCGACAAACTTTGTGTTCCCCAAAGTTCTGGGGTAGCGACTGCAACATTTGCAGTTCATGGAGTCCGTGAGATCAGACAAATATGGCGGGCGAGGTTGTGGATGGCTTTGAATGCAAACAGGAGGACTTTAAATTGGATATGGAACTAGACCAGGAGCCAGTGGCACTGTTGGAGGTTGCAGCTGAATTCCGGACCAGTTGAAGTTTATGGAGGGATTTGTGAGGGAGACGGAAGAGGAGAGATTTACAGTAAGACAAATGGGAAGTGACAAGACTGTGGACACACAAACCTCTGACTCTGAATCATCATCCGACTGTGATACTGTAGACCCTGGCACTAGCACACTTGCCGCAGGTCGGAATAACGAGTCAATTGTTTGCTTGCTCAGTGTTCAGATTGTTCAGTAGCAGGTTGGCCTGCCACGTTTAACGTGGGGGGGGGGGGTCAAAACATACTGGTCGCACAGTCTCAGATTTGGTTGCAGTCTGGAGCCCTGATACTGTTTTGTTTGTATGTTTTGTTTGAAGAGTGTGTAAGACTTCAATTTAAGTGATAGTAGCATGTATTTGTTGAAACAAAATTAAAATAGCTGGCCTACTAACAATCACAAAATGTTTTTGTTTTGCAAGTAAACTCATATTTTATTGGAATCGAATCCGGGCGGCTGCCAAAGGCTCAGGTTGAGCCCAGTTGTTTCACTGTTAAAGTTCAATAAATGTAACATATTTCCAAAAGTTAATGAGCAATCGGGTTAAATATTTGGGATTTCAATATTGACTAAAGTAATTATTTTTTTCCATAATCAAGAAGCCCCAATTACAATATTTTGTTATATTATTATGTGACACATAAAGAAATATAAAAAATACAACCATTGTGATCAGAAATTAAAGTTGTGGTGTGTCTTTTAGCAAGGTCTGGAAGAGGGGGATATTCTCGACCCAGAGTTTCAGCAGCGTTTGGAAGATGCTCGTACTCTGCTCAGGCAGGAGATCCAGCGGGAGTTAAAGATTAAGGAGGCTGCTGAGAGACTACGACGGGCTGTCACTAATCGCAAGAACGCAGCCGACGTTGAGGGCCAACTCAAAGCCTCGAACCGCAAGCTGGATAAGTTGCACTGGGAACTGCAGGAGCTCAATGCCAGGTCTATGGCCACAGAGAAAGACAACACCACAGGTAATTAATACATATTCTATGCTGGAGTGCATTTCTTTTGTAATTAACAATATTTTTCTCAACTCACAACATGAACACAAGTTCTTAAGTCTTCACCACCCACCCAGACAAAAATCAAGTTGAGAAGACACAGTTTGGCAGAATCTCTAATACCTAGGTGAGATCTGAAATAAGGAATCACTTGCTTATTAACCCTCTAACAAGCTGACAGAAAGAGGGAGGGATTAAAATCAACATCCCTTCTGACTATCAGTCCATCTGACCTCCCATTCTGGGACCGAAATGGGAGGTAGAGAAAAACCAGACTCTGCACTTCGGATAATCAGAAGAATAAAGTTAGGCTATAAAGTTCGGTCCATTCGTTAAATAGGGGTAAAAATTTCACACAGCTAAAAACTAAAAAACAAGTCAATAGCAAGATATGTTAAAAGATAAATATCCATCCATCCATCTTCATCCGCTTACCCGGTATTGGGTCGCGGGGGCAGCAGTTCCAGTAGGGGACCCCAAACTTCCCTTTCCCGTGCCACATCAACCAGCTCCGACTGGGGGATCCCGAGGCGTTCCCAGGCCAGGTTGGAGATATAATCTCTCCACCTAGTCCTGGGTCCTCCCCGAGGTCTCCTCCCAGCTATAAATATGTGATTTTCCATTACACTTCTCCCTTTTTCATACAGTATTTATCAACCCATATTTTACAGAAATAAGTTCCTTCAACATCAAAACTTCAAAGGCTGGATGAGATAAAACATAAAATAAAATATTCCTCTTTAAGCATATATCAATTTAATGCAAACCTGGATACAAAAAGAAACTAGAACTGCAAGCAGTTATGACGGGGTCCAAGCTGCCTCGGCACAAGTTGCCCCCAACAACCCAGGGAGCACGCAAAAGTGATAACCCAAGCGTAAGGGTGGGGAGGCAAGCTTCAGGAAATGGAGAGGTGTGAGCCGCAAGGTCTATGTTACATTGCCATTGCAAATATCCCATCAGTGGGTTAAAATGCCAAAACTGGTGTATGTTGACTATAGCGCCCCCTAATGGCCAATCTTCACCAAATTTGGTACAGAGCCTCAGAGCGGCATGCCAAACAAGCCTCATACGTTTCATGCTGATATCAATTACTACGTCAGAGAAATTGCATGTTCGATTTACATGCATTGTGTTATTGGTCAAAACACAAATGTTGATTATAGCAATGAAAAATGAAGCAAACCAATTGTGTTGAATTAAATTATTAAATCAAACCCATTTCCCCTTTTTGACACCTGTCGACTTAGCAAAAATGGGGAAAGAATTTTATTTTTTTAATATATTAGAGTCAATCATTTTGAAATGTGCAACCACTTGTCTTCCACAATATTTGTGTGTGTGTGTATGTCCAATAGTACATTTTTGTAGCTGTATCCTTCCCCGCATTCCTGTAGAAACTGGACAGAGGCTTTGGAATGACTTGACACACAGCAAAACATACTAAACAATGTGCAAAATTAGGGCATGGAGGAATACAGTCACTTTATAATGGTATAAAATCATAATCACGCGTATTTTGATCAATATTGAAATCATAAGTAACAAGATTACTCATTGACTTTTGAAAACTATTGCAATTATTGAACTAAGAAACATTGAAACAGTTCAACAAATCAGTGAAAACACTAGGGCTGTACATTTAATCGAATTTTAATCACAATCACGATTTTGGCTTTCCACAATGAAATTTGCGATCGAGCGATATTTTAAATACGTCATTCTGTTCAAAGAACGTTCCGCGTTTTTTTGCAAAGCCAATCTACCGCTCCGTAAACCACTGTCTGATTATGTGCCAGTCACAGTTGTTCCCTGCACCGCGCAGCTTCGTTTCTTCTAGATGTACATAGTTACAGAGGACAGAGTAACGTGAGGCAAATTCCACAACAGATAGCAGTCGGTCATTTGTAGGTCACAAGATTTACCAGTTTACCAGAAACGCAACATTTTGTCCCGTCTGTGTTGTTTTTCAGACAGCAGCAGTGACCAGTGCTAGTTTGTCTGTTAGCTCACTGGACTCTAGGGTGCTAGTTAGTGTCTGTTAGCTCACAGGTCTCTAGTGTGCGACTAACATTTTTCCTAGGTCGCACCGGTGCACCTTCCATCTGCTGCTTCTCAAACGTAGAAATACATGTGACCCATTTTGCCTGTAAAGCCGTGCCTGTGTTTGGATCTCTCCTCTTACTCCCCGTGCAGCCCCGCCCCCATTCACTCACACATTCAATTAAATTAAATTCAATTTTATTTATATTGTCAATTCATAACGAGTGTTATCTCGAGACACTTTACAGATAGAGCAGGTCTAGACCACACTCCAGAATTTACAAGGACCCAACAGTAGAAAACAAGTGAACAAGCTTTCTCAGAGATACATTGTTTTTTAAATAAATCCTAAGCTATTTATTTCAGATAATTTTTATTTACTTGTGTTGCAGCTGTATGTACAACATACAACTTCAACATAAGAGGAATGTAACACAATATGGATGTGAAAGCAGTTATAAATAGCCCATGTGACAATAAAATTTGTTTTGCTTAAAATCAACAAATAATCGTGATAATTAAACGCAGACACAATCCGCTACCCAATGAGGAGTTTTATTCAATCCGAGTACAGATATTGACTCGCATTACTCGTATAATACTTGTACTCGGCAAAAGTGCTTTATCCGTACCGGATACTCGTTTCAGACGAGTATCCGGCTCATCCCTAGTATTGCTCCTAATAAAACCTTTTATCGTGTCCCACAATATCCTGAGGTCTTCTACATAGACATTAATTTCTGCAAATTAATTATTTATTTATTAATTATTCTGCAATAAACTGAGTGATATAGGATACATTTTTCAGTAAAGCAGTATTGAAGCGCCATCTAACTGCACATTGCGATAGCTGGCCAATGGTGGCGGCGAAAAGTGCGCCTTCGTGGTCAGATAAAATAAACACATTTCTTGTCAACAGAAACAAAAAGCACAAAACAGCAAGCACATTGTGAGGGAAACTCTAGCCTGGGAGTGGCCCAGCTAACGTGTGGAGATTAGGCCATATTAAACTAGTTGTTCACATAATCCTCAGTATCCCCGGCGGAGATGAATGCTCTATACTGGACGCCGTCCCTGATCTTCAGGGTTGCTGGATAAAGCAGGAAAAAATTGAGACCCTTGACCAGTGCTGAATCCATGGCTTGACAAAAAGCCTGGCGTCTTTTTCAATAAATAAAAACAGCAAGTGACTGGTAGTGGTATTCTTCTTCTCTAAATCTGGTGGGCTCTCATAATCTCTATCTGGACATCTGCTAGATTCGGGAGCCACTTAGGCAGCGAGCGTGAGAGATACTGGATAGCATTAGCACCTTCTAGCCCCTCTTTCAGCCTGACGATGCGGATGTTACATCTTCGGTTTCTGTCCTCCATGTCTGCTAGCTTCTCCTCCATCTCCCAAAAAGCGTGGCCATGACTGTCCAGAATACTTGAGTTTGTTTCCACTGTAGTTTTAAGGTTTTTCATGGCTGATCTGACAGAGTCAAGACTTTCATTCAGAGATGCTAGTTGAGCATGGATAGCAGTTAGCTTCTTATCATAATCATTGATCCCCACCTGTTGAATCTGAGACTGGATCTGAGAAAAGCGTGGCTCGAGGTAACTTTTCTGTTTCGCCAGTACAGCCTCTGCAATAGTGTCAGTATCGCTGCGCTGTGCTTTGCCATTCCGCCTTAAGTAACTATATCGAGCATACGATGGTAGAATACCGGAGTAGGAACCATATAAAACAACTATTTGGCAAAGTTGGGCTAGGAGCTTCGCCTCAAGCTGCCATCTCCGCCCAGCCGATCACGTGACTCCTCTGAGCAGATTTCTGTCAAACAACTGAGTTGTGGTTTAAAACTTAAAGCCAACTTAATAAAATCTTGGGTTTTATACAGGCTTAAGTCCATAATACAGTTAATTGATACAGGCATGGAGAACGGGAATTGAGAATGATTAGCTCTGTTAGCGGTTAGCTCCGGTCAGCATTATTATAAAGATAAGGAGTGGAGGAGACTGCCGCGGAGAGGGTGAACAACCAGACTCAGATAAATTAAATTCGAGAGCTTTCACAGCGGTGTGGCTGCAAAGTTTTTATTTTTTATTTACAGTTAATTAGTACAGTTAATCCCACTGCAAGACCACCAGCACCATGCTACTACTAACGGTCACCTCTGAGCCTGAAGTATACTGTTGATGCTGTCATGCACATGGCATGAGACTTCACAAGAGGGAAGGGCTGGAGGCACTGATCTGTGTTTGTTGTAAAAAAAATACACTGTTGATTGTAGTAGAACCTATGTATGGGAACCACTGCTGTCTTTTCGCAAAGTGGTATCCACAGTTGCTTGTGATGGGGGCTTTGTGCAACAGTGCAGCAGTGAGAGGGTTCTGGCAGCCGTTACCTGGAGCTATTAGCTTTTTTGGCTTTAAAGCAATTTTGTCCAGTTCTAACTGGTCAGGATGTTCTGATCAGGACAGACAATACAACGGTGGTTTCCTACATAAACAGACAGGGAGGGAAGCAAACGGATCCCTCCCTGTCTGTTTAGGAAACCACTGTTATTTAGACTGTCTCGCTTTCTATTGTGCAGTGTTAATTTTCTGTCTCTCAGAGCCACTCATGTCCCAGGCTGCCTGAACCTGGGGGTGAACCTTTTATCCAGCGGGGGACCTCTTGTGAGAGAGTGGAGATTGCACCCAGTGGTGACCTCCTCACGTTAACCACGTCCTCCCAGGTTCACCAATCGCCTTCCTACCTATTTTCACTTGTGTACTTTTAACATTTTCTTCCCAAAGAAGACAGTTACGCCCCACGTCCCTTGTCTTTTGCATTATTGGTTAATATATTTTTAATCTGTTAAATTATTTACGGCAATTATCCAAAGTTTTAAAGGTGCAATATGTAATATTGACAACTAGCGTTTAAAATGCAGTCCAAATTCAAAATACTGAAGACTGTCGTCTCCCCCGGCCCCTCCACCCCAGACTCAACGTTTACAGAGGCTGTCAGGTTGAGAACGCAGCTAGATGCTAGTCTCACATAGCCAAACATTACTCTACAGCACAGCGGAGTAGCTAACGTCAGATGCTGGCTATGTTGACAGTCATAAAAGCCCGTTCTCATGCGGGGCTCAGTACCCAACTGACAACCATCCTCTCTTGGCTTAAAATAGCTGCAACAACCGCTAAAACATCATGACCTCGCCCTCTTCTCCACACGACTGACACACTTTCTTGGCTTAACATTACTAACCATTAGTTAGCCGCTGAACAGACGTGGGCTGATTGCCTGGTCCTCAACATAAGCAGTTATTCTGTGTTAGTATGGCGGCGTTAGCCAGGACCAGTCACTATCATTTTACCAACTAGAGTACACTATATAATTCATTGCGAGTACACAAATGTTGAAATTACTTAAAATGCCCGTCCCTATTTAGCTTGAAGCTTAATGCGTACCTGTTCAGGAGGTAATTAGCCAGCTCTGCGTTGTTTGTTTGTTTGCTGCTTTCATGGCTGTACTAACCTTACAGCTATATCGTGCTGGGTTTGCGTTTTCACAGGTACATCTGGCAACCCACCCTGGCTGTCAAAATGGGCAGTGATAACAACACACAGGCTAAAAACACAAAGACATTCGGTCACAGAATGGTAATTTCAAAGGAGAAAATACTGGCTTTAGCATTGTTGTCAGAAAAGATAGTATTTCAACTTAGCATGTTTCTTTAATAACTGATGACATATTGTGGTCATTTTTGGTAACACACACTAAATATATTACATATTGCACCTTTAATCATTTATACCCCTAATTTCCGTTGCTATTTAGAGGTGCAAAATAAGGAGGGAGTAAATAGAAATGTATATGAATATCCGCTGCACCTGATTTAACACTACTGATCACATGCACGGAGGAACAGTAAGACAATGGCTTGTTCATTAGTTGTTCCCCTTCCCCGTGTTCACTTCCCCTCATCTCTTTATTTTATGTAACAGCATACGTTGCACTGAGGGCCGTTAGAGAGCAGAGTGATAGTGAGCGGGGCAGGAGTGGGGGATTAAAATAGGACGCACCTGTCCTTGTTCATTTCTAGCCCAAACTAAACTAATCGACTCCCAGTTGTAGGTTTAGCGCTGCATGTGTTTTATTTTTCATTAATCATGGCATTCTATCCCGGTTTTTATGTTCATTGTATGTCTTTTTATATCGTGTAATTTCCTTATTGTAAAGCATTTCTTGTATGAAAGGTGCTATAAAAATTTTATTAATAAATGTATTATTATTATTACGTCTTTTTACAAAACATCGGGAGTACCTGGGGACTAATTCTAATGAGGCTTGGTAATCAGCTCCATGAATATAGTTAACTACCTTTAAACAACAAATAAGTATTTTGGGGATTAAAAAACTGTATTTCCTGTCCTAATGCTTCAAGTTTCTGGTTTAGAAAGAAAGTGATCTGTATCGAGATTAATTGATCTTTTGTTCTAAAAACATCTTGCCAAAGGACTACTCTACAGTTGAAAATTTGCCAGCTGGCTAACACTGGCACATTTGCAGAAGTGTTAATTAGAGTGTGTTGTCCTTTTTATAAATGAAATAAAGGTAAAATATCTTGTAAAAACAGAATTTCTTTCATGCGTTTACAGATAATGTTGGGAATAAAGAAATTGCACAGGTAATTGGAATTGTAAATTGTAGCATCAAAATCCCACTGTGGCTGACAACACCGCTACCCCAGAATTATGTCAGGGTACAAAAATGGATGCCCTCTGAATAACTCTAATATCAATTACAAAAAAGTAATTAAACCCTCTCAAATGAATCACTACTTATGAAAGAGAAAAGCTAACGCCTAACCCACCATTTGGTTATTTTTATGCAGGTTGCTTGGAAGAAGAATACAACCTATCAGCCGAGTCATGTCAGTGGGAAGAGGTTACCTCACCAGTGGCTAGTCGAGTCAGAACCCTGAAGAAACAGCTTACCATGGAGACCAAAGTCAAACAGGGTGCTGAGAACATGATCCAGACTTACACCAACAGCTCAGTGAAGGTACAGTACAATATGGCCCAAATTAAAAACATCACAACACGCACACTTACACTAACGCTAACGATTTGGGGAAAATATTTACCTGCGATTTTTCTGCCAGAAATGGCGAGTATGATTCCATTTTTTTTTTTCTTCTTAAAAGTTTAGCTTAAGTTCAATTTTTACTATGTAACAGATAAAACATGTAATGGGGCATTATAACATGAGACACCATCAAAACTGCTCTATATTCTCATGCAAGGATGAGAACATAGATATGAATGGCCAGCAATAAGTGTTTTTCTTTTAATATGCATCCCACCAACGAGTCCAAGACAGTCAAGTCCGAGTCTGGACTTGATAACTACAGCTCTGCAAATTAGGGTCCTTAGCTTGATCGATTAGATGGGGGCACACCTACAAGATATACATATTAATATGAATATATACAAGACACATGCAATGATCATGTCATGCAACTGTTGAATTAGGGTGATGGCACATTTTTTGGGCCACTTAAGGCATTTAGAATTACTCTAATAATCACTTCAAATATTACTATGATCAATTCAATTACATTTTATTTATATTATCAAATCATAACACAGAACAAAGATGGAAAGAGAGTCAAAACTACAGCAACTCACTCTAAACTATAGCAGCATAACTAAGAGGTGGTCCAAGGCAAACCTAAGCCAACCTACAAAGTGTTGGTAGACTAATCTGACTCAGTGAAGAGAAGCAGAGTTAACACTACAGTAAACTGCAAATTAACATTTATATTCAGGAATTTACATTAAGGACGGTACCACTGAGTATCTGTGTAACAATTTGGCCACAGTATAGCACATTGGCCATACACAAGCAGGGCGTCGGACTGGGGCAAAAAAGGGGTCTGAGTACCCAGGGCTCTTATGTGAGGAGGGCCCAAAAAGATGCTAGTATGAATAGCTGTGGTCCTTAGAAAAGGCCTTTCTACAGGGCCCAGAATGTTGTGCTACGCCCCTGTACACAAGCCATAAACTAGGTTTCCACCTAGTCTTGTCACTCCCATTGTATCATAATGTGTCTGCATTGGACAACATGCATTAAGCTCCCATTGTTTTTCCAGGACAGGAAGATGATGACTACAGCCCAGCAGATGTTACAGGACAGTCGCACTAAGATTGAGCTCTTGCGCATGCAGATTATCAAAGTCAGTCAAGCCAGAGACGAGCGAGATGGCTTGCAAGGTAAATCGTACCACACATACAGTACATGTACAGTTCTTTTCTTAGCCTTATAATATCCACTGGCACAGAGTATAAAATAACCATTACTGAAAAAAGTTAACTGCAACAAATCCATATACGAGACTTGTATATCACATAGTCACCCTCAATATGTTTTTTACTTTCAGAACAAGAAAAAAATGTTAACAATATGGAAATTGTGTCTAAATCACATTTTAAAAATCAAACTGATAATCAATGCAATTGTTTTGCATTAGATCAAACGCAACTTATAACACATCTTTACACATGTTGAACGATCCTTTTTGGCCTTGAGTTAAAAACTTTTTTTTAAGTTAAATAACTGGTAAGGTCAAGAATGAATTTAGATTCTCAGAAACTGCAATAATTTAATTCAGTTAGTTTTCAGTTACAATTTGCTTTGTAAAAAAGATGATATTGAATTATCATCCAGCCCTAGTATAAACACGATTTTGCATACATTACCAATGCATTTAACAACATGAAATCTTGCATTGTAGTGGTCCTCATATAGGCTACATCCAATTACCGTTGAAGGCAGATGCTGGATCAATAGAAGACAGCAATGAAAACATGGTCTGCACACTGTAGCCTCCTTAAGCACAGTTCATTGGAACATCCACAAGTGACATTTACTGCTAGTGATCTTCTTCAGGTTTGAACTTCAGACCCTTTTATATATATATATATATATATATATACACACACACACACACACAGAGGTGGGTAGTAATGAGTTACATTTACTCCGTTACATTTACTTGAGTAAGTTTTTGAAAAAATTGTACTTCTAGGAGTAGTTTTAAATCACTATACTTTTACTTGTACTTGAGTAGATTAGTGAAGAAGAAGCTGTGCTCTTACTGCTACATTAGGCTACAATAAGCTCGTTACTTTTCTTTTTACCTCTGTGGTATTCTACGCGTCATTAATTACCCCAGCGTACGTCTCATTTTAATGTTTTATTTTGACAGAGAGAGAGTCTTCCGCTGAAGGCTCTACCACGTGACTGTGTTTCACCAATCTATGTCGTTGTGCAGTCACGTGACCATACTCGATCTCAGCGGCGGGACAGGTTAGCTTTACAGTCGTAGCAAAACAAAGATGTCAGAATCAACCGTCACCAAGGCAACGCAGACCAGGAGGAACCCCCCCCCCCCCCGGCCTCATAGTGAAAGCATGGTTACCTTAGGAAAAGTGCGAAACATCAGCTACATTGTGCGGTGCCATCTGTGTCGACCAAAACAAACGGACGTGAGCATTCAAAAACGTAGGAAACGTAGCGGTAGTTTTAGTTTTTGCTGTGGAGATATGGATGTTTGTCTTTTAGGCTACATACAGTATGTTTTGCACATGCAGTATCCATCCAAATTTGATGTGACAAGTCTCTCAATTAAGCTATTTTGTAAATTAATTAATTAATTAAATTAAATTTATTTTATTGATTGGATTAACTATAATTTGCCTAAAGATGATTATTTTGTATTTTTGTCTGTCTGATTGATGCTTGTGTTAAGAAATAAATCAGACGTTACTCAACAGTTACTCACTACTTGAGTAGTTTATTCATCAAGTACTTTTTCACTCTTACTAAAGTAATTATTTGGATGACTACCTTTACTTTTACTTGAGTCATATTATTCTGAAGTAACAGTACTTTTACTGAGTACAATTTTTGGCTACTCTACCCTCCTCTCTGTGTGTGTGTGTGTATGTATATATGTATATATATATATATATATATATATATATATATATATATATATATATAGTGAAATGGACAAAGCTGCCAGTTGGTCACATTTTTATGATTAACAATTTGTTTTGTCATTTTTTAAGTGGTATACAAAATACACAATTTACAACATGAACACGAGGATTCTGGGGTGAGGGGGGCACCCCCGAATCCTCTTAGTCGTCACCAGTCAGACAAAAATCAAGAAAAGATGAGATAGTAACCATAACATCCAAATAAACCAAATAAACCTATGTATATGTGACAACAATAGCGACATAGTACATTCTTCACCCCAGCACGTAGCTTCTTGGTAGCCCTCCAGAAAGCATAAGTACTCTCCCTATTTTCTAGTGTAGAATTCAATTTGGCAAACGGCTTATATTTCAAATGCTGCCACTCTAGCCATTTCACAAACCCACTCCTGGATTGATAGCACATCTTCATTCTTCCATCATCTTAGAAGAATCTTTTTGGCTATCATTAAACTAGTCTGGACCCAACGTCTTATGTGTGAGTTGTAGCAGAGGGTATTGAGCAGGAATATGGAGGCAGCAGGTGACTCGTAACCACAGAACCAGAAACACCTGCAGGAAGCGATCGGAGGAGAGAGGGGCGAGAGAGCACAAGACTCCGGGAAAGGAAAGAAGTCAAGTTAGTAATATGCATTAAGAAGATGAGGTTGCATACAGATGGAGAGGAGGATGAAGAGAGAGGTGCTCGGTGCATCATGGGAAGTCCCCCGGCAGTCTAGGCCTATAGCAGCGTAACTAAGGGATGGTTTAGGGCTCACCTGAGCCAGCCCTAACTATAAGCTTTATCAAAGAGGAAAGTCTTAAGTCTACTCTTAAATGTGGAGACAGTGTCTGCCTCCTGAACCCAAACTGGAACCTGGTTCCACAGAAGAGGAGCTCTGGCTCCCATTCTACTTTTGTAGACTCTATGAACCACAAGTAACCCTGCATTCTGGGAGCTCAGTGCTCTGGTGGGGTAGTAAGGTACTATGAGCTCTTTGAGATAAGATGGTGCCTGACCATGAAGAACTTTGTAGGTGAGAAGAAGGATTTTAAATTCTACTCTGGATTTTACAGGAAGCCAATGCAGAGAAGGTAAAACAGGAGAGATGTGATCTCTTTGTCTGATGCAATTAGCAGGTCATTAGTAATTCACCATACAGTTCAACAGACAGGCTTTGTAAGGGCAATAATGGGGCAAGAACAGATTGCTTAATAGAGTGGGGCCCCTCTCAGGAGAAAGTGACCAGTGGGCCAGATGCCTTAAGTTAAAGGCACAGTAATAATATAACATATTTGGTAGATCCAAACTTCCTCCATCAGTTGGTCTTTTGGTTGGTAATTTATTAAAATGTTTTTGTACCTTTCTTCATACTGTACATGTCTTTGTTATTGGATAAAAGATTGAAAAGATTAGATAAAAGATTGGATAAATAAGTTCAGCTTGGGAACACAAACCATTTTTATAACATTGACCTTCCCTGCTATTGAGAGATTGAGAGTCGTCCATCTCTTAGCATCACAGGAGATTTTATTAAATAATGGATCCAGATTACCTTTAACTTGGTATTTTTACTGGGTAGGGAATAAGATACCCAGATATACGATACCTTGCTTTGGCCACTGAAATGCACCAAACTTTAAAGGTATAAATATAGCAATACAATATAGAGCCTTGTTTCCAAGTATGTACCTTGCCATTTGGTCACGTGACACCCATTTCTTTGGGGTCATATTAACTAAAAACTAGAAATACATGGTTTCAGGAAAACAAACAAATTAAACAATAAAAATAGGCTCTTGCTAGTATATTATGCCTATAGACATGTGCCCATAATCTGTACCTTGGTGTATCTGTTCTTAAATAGGCAGATATAGCCCAAGTCTGACATGCACCACTTGCCCACAGGTCACCCTATGGAGATCTGTCCTCTGGAGCTGCGAATAGCTGACCTCATGCACCATATGAAGATTGAATCGGCTGTAGCAGAAGGTGCCAAAAATGTGGTCAAGCAGCTGAGTGGGCGTAAGATTCAGGACCGCCGCATACTTGCAGAGGTGGGTACCAGCTGGGATTTTTTTTTTCTAACCTTTTTATTTACATTAGAGACAATAATAATTAGAATGTTACTATTTGGTGATTGTTATACAAGTGTATATAGAAGGGCTGTAGTACTTGGGTCCAGACTCAAGGACCTTTTCTGTGACTCAGGCTTTGGACTCGCCAAATATTCTACTTTGATTTTGACCAATTCCAGCACTATAAGCTTCTGTTCTAAAGTAACTTTCACCTTCAAAACAAAACCACTGATGAACCTCCGCCGCCCTGATCTATCAACCGTCATCAAGAAAAAATGGTTAAAATCCTATTTACTATGAGGCTACAGCAGGTTTTCTTACACTATTTTACCTCTAGTGCATTTTAAGGCCCTGATACACCAAGGCAACTCTCAGCTAGTTTTTTGGTGTGTTCAGACTTCTTTCCCTTCGTTTGCCTTTTAAAAAAGAAAAAGAAATAAAATAAACGAATATCCTAAACCTTGAAATTGAATAGATGTAATGTAGATCTCTTTCTCTCTGCACCAAGCAAGCTAGCTCACCAGCCAGCCGGCCATTAGATTAGTAAAATGTAACAACTTAATGTTTCATTCTCACACTCTTGTCACATTGTAGGAAAGGACATTGCTATAGCCAGATGGGTGACCGCTCAGTTTGGCTCATTTTCTGTATACAGGGTTCTCAAGCCTCACGCATTAACTGTGAGACAGACACAATTCAAGCAGTTCACATGCTCACACGCCACACTTTGTATTATTTTCCAGTCTGATCTCATTAAATGGCGTATGTATGACACGCCAATTTGTATGCCATTATTGGCGTGTTATGAAGATACATACTCGCTTTTTAGTGTGTTTATCAACACCGTTTGGCCTCCATTGACTTAACTTAACTTGGGATAGTGGGTTAATTTTACGCCGTAGCGAGTAGTATGAAAGGGTGAAAATCTGGTCGGGGTGGTGGATGGGTAAACACAGGACTTTCACCCAAGAGACTGGGGATTGTGTCCTGTGTGTCACGTTTCATAAACTCAACAGTTGGTTTCCTTTTTTACTAAAGCCAACCCTGTTCTTCTTTTCCTAAACCCAACCTTGTTCTCTTCCGTCACGTTTCCTAAACTGAACCGTTGCTTTCTTCTCGCAACAACACGGCAAGTGGCAACAACACGACAAGTGGCTTGTTTTTGCACGTTGTATACAGCGTAGACAAACACTTACCTAAAGGATTATTAGAAACACCTGTTCGATTTCTCATTAATGCAATTATCTAATCAACCAATCACATGGCAGTTGCTTCAATGTATTTAGGGGTGTGGTCCTGGTCAAGACAATCTCCTGAACTCCAAACTGAAAGTCAGAATGAGAAAGAAAGGTGATTTAAGCAATTTTGAGCGTGGCATGGTTTTTGGTGCCAGACGGGCCAGAGTATTTCACAATCTGCTCAGTTACTGGGATTTTCTCGCGCAACCATTTCTAGGGTTTACAAAGAATGGTGTGAAAAGGTAAAAACATCCAGTATGCGTCAGTCCTGTGGGCGAAAATGCCTTGTTGATGCTAGAGGTCAGAGGAGAATGGGCCGACTGATTCAAGCTGATAGAAGAGCAACTTTGACTGAAATAACCACTCATTACAACCGAGGTATGCAGCAAAGCATTTGTAAAAGCCACAACTCTATCTGTAAAGTGTCTCGAGATAATGCTTGTTATGAATTGATACTATAAATAAAATTGAATTGAATTGAATTGAACACGCACAAGCTTGAGGCGGATGGGCTACAACAGCAGAAGACCCAACCGGGTAACACTCATCTCCACTACAAATAGGAAAAAGAGGCTACAATTTCCAAGAGCTCACCAAAATTGGACAGTTGAAGACTGGAAAAATGTTGCCTGGTCTGATGAGTCTCGATTTCTGTTCAGATGGTAGAGTCAGAATTTGGCGTAAACAGAATGAGAACATGGATCCATCATGCCTTGTTACCACTGTGCAGGCTGGTGGTGGTGGTGTAATGGTGTGGGGGATGTTTTCTTGGCACACTTTAGGCCCCTTAGTGCCAATTGGGCATGGTTTAAATGCCCCGGCCTACCTGAGCATTGTTTCTGACCATGTCCGTCCCTTTATGGCCACCATGTACCCATCCTCTGATGGCTACTTCCAGCAGGATAATGCACCATGTCACAAAGCTCAAATCATTTCAAATTGGTTTCTTGAACATGACAATGAGTTCACTGGACTAAAATGCCCCCCACAGTCACCAGATCTCAACCCAATAGAGCATCTTTGGGATGTGGTGGAACGGGAGCTTCGAGCCCTGGATGTGCATCCCACAAATCTCCATCAACTGCAAGATGCTATCTTCTCAATATGGGCCAACATTTCTAAAGAATGCTTTCAGCACCTTGTTGAATCAATGCCACATAGAATTAAGGCAGTTCTGAAGGCTAAAAGGGGTCAAACACAGTATTAGTATGGTATTCCTAATAATCCTAAAGGTGAATGTACATGCGGATAGCTCAAAATGGGTAAAAATTACACGACACTTGGCTTAAGAAAGTCATTGTGTAATGTTGTATTTCCAACAAGATGATCTGAGATGTGAGGGAAGGAAGAAAAACAAGTTTGCCTCCTTCTCAGCCACCGTAAGTTTGTTACCAGGCAACATAGACACACAAAGACACAAACAGCCACCGCACATTTGTTGCCGCAACAAGGGAAGACACAGAGAAGGTAAGTTGGAAGAAAGCTGGTCTAACATTTTTAATATTTACTCCAGAGAGGCCAGAATATTGGTAATATAGCCAATTTGTGGCTTAATTATTATATGCCTTGCAACCACAAGCTATGGCTCAGTTTGGCTGGCTTGCGTTATCTGAAACTTAGGGAAATGTTGGAGGATATGGTAAGGACTGAAGATGTATTTCTTAATTTTATATCAAGTCTTTCTAGTTAAATTAAGACTACAATTATTAAAGCAGAGTGCTCTGGATATTATTTTAATAATGTTTAATATCCTGTCAAAATATAGGCATACATTAATCATTTATTGTCTGTTTAAAAGATGTCAGGGAAGAAGCAAAATAATTTTTTTTTCATTCTGGGCACCAAAGGGTAAGCCCCCTATAAAGGTTGCCAGATCAGAGGAGGAGACAGTGGACAAAGTAGTTGGTGAGACGGTGAAGAAGACACCAAGGGAGACAGTATAGTAGGGGGGGCAGTGGAAGAGAGCAAACAGGAGATAGTGGAAGAGAGCACATAAGAGACAGTGGAAGAGATCATACAGGAGACAGTGGAAGACAGCATGCAGGAGACAGTGGAATAAAGCATACAGGAGACAGTCTGAAGAGAGCACAGAGACAGTGGAAAGGAGCATTCACATGACATGAACTGTAAACTGACTCATGTGCAGCAGTAAGGAGGCACAAGGAGTAAACACTGTATTTCAGTCTGTCAGGCTCATTGTAACACTAGTTCAGTCTAAGGTGATGCTAATCTTGAAAACTAGCTTTACCAAGACAAGGTTAGTCCGAGGTATATTACCATGGTAACTTAGGTACTTAACTTTGCTCGTGAACCATTAGCCACTTTTCGCTAGGCAAATTAGTCCACTGACGTATAAAGCAATTTGACAAGATGAGGGCTGCTGGTGGTCGCAGGGATAAACGCTCTGCAGCCTGCAAGTTCATCTAAAACCACTTGAGAATTTTATTTTATGAAACAGAGTTTTATTAAGTTAAGAGCTATTTTAATTTTATTTTACTTTTGTAATTATGTCTGATTCTGGGACAGGGCCATCACTGAAAAAAAGAAAATTAACGCACAAAAACTAAAGACTAAAGGGAGAGTGACAGACAACGAGCAAAAACCCAAATCAACCTTGGTCGGGCTTTTAACAGATGGAGACAATTATGGGGTTGTAAATTATTTAAAACAGAACCCGACTGTCCCTCTTCCACCTAGACAGGTATGTAATACTATGTCTATTTCATTCATGAAATAACTTTACAAGGCGAGATGTGGTTGTACGTTAGTAGTCTACATGAAATTACGTCCCTCTTCCATTTAGTGCCCGGTTTGTAATTCTTTTGTTTGTTTTAGCCTACTATTTTCTTTTTGTCCCCGTCCCCCCTGTACATGTACTTGTGTAAAGCACCCTTGGGTTTCATGAAATGCACTATATAATTCTCAACTGTTATTATTATTATTATTATTATTATTATTATTATTATTATGTTGGTTGCTACAACACACACTTGCTAATGCTTTACCATATGCATCTCTTGAAATGCAACATTGCATCTAATAATAATAATACATTTTATTTAAAGGCGCCTTTCTTGGCACTCAAGGACGCCGCACAGGGAATTCATATATTAAAAACAGCAAAACAAATACTATACAGCAAAACAAATGCTACACAACAGCAAAACAAATACTATACAACAACAAAACAAATACTATACAACAACAAAACAAATACTATACAACAGCAAAACAAATACTATACAACAGCAAAACAAATACTATACAGCAAAACAAATACTATACAGCAAAACAAATACTATACAACAGCAAAACAAATACTATACAACAGCAAAACAAAACAAATACTATACAGCAAAACAAATACTATACAACAGCAAAACAAAACAAATACTATACAGCAAAACAAATACTATACAGCAAAACAAATACTATACAACAGCAAAACAAATACTATACAACAAAACAAATACAAATCTGTAATGTATTCTCTTGTAAATGAATGATTTTCTGTTTGAACAAAACATTTATTGTAACTATGATAACTAAAGCTAACTCCTTATGCCAGGAGGTGTGGTAAAAACACTACTACTTTAAGCCTTATGAAATATGCAGCAGTAGTTTAAACAAATGTATTTACAGTTGTGTATTATACAGGACTAGTACGGTGTCCGTTCAAAATGTGCCTGTTTGGAACGCCCCGATTGCTTTGCCTGTGGTATTTTTTTATTTAACATTTTGTTAATACAGGTAATCTCATTGCTGCTTGTAGCATTCTCCAGAACCAAATTGTACCCCAAAATTACAGGACACCAAACCCCCTAATATGCAACTCCCTTGTATAGCCTACTGCTGACTTACAGTGTACTTCTACATCATTGTACTACTACATTTACCTGACAGAGAACGTTGCAAATTCAGAATGTAATCACAAAATATCACAATTAAGCGCAGTTAAAGAGAGACGGAACCAAAAGTGACACTGTCAAAGCTGGTAAATCGCCGATAAAAATCTTTTTTCAGGCTTTACTCTGAAGAATGTTCTGTGTCCCTCAGGCCCAGGCGCGAATGCAAGAGTCATCTCAGAAGGCGGATTTGTTACGCCTTTCCCTGGAGAGACGTTTAAGTGAGCTGCCTCAGGACCATCCCAAGCATGGTGCCATTAAGGAGGAACTAATGTTGGGATCTTCGCCTTCCTATGGGCTACCGAAGAAGCAATCCAACGCTCCGTCCTCTTCTTCCTTCTTCTTCAAACCTGCCAGTCTAACAGGTTGCTACTAATATATTCCAATATACAGTATATTTATTCAATTTCTTATAACTTAGTGGTGGAAGGTAACAAAGTGCATTTACTTTAATACTTAAATACTGTACTTGAGTTTCAATTTACATTTTTTTTACTTTATACTTTTACAATCCATTGTTAAAGGTTCAACCAGTGGTTCCAAGACATTTTTGGCTTGTAGTCCCTAACAAAGAAGATTAGGCCCGTTCTCTCTCTCTCTCTCTCTCCCTTCCCCCCCCCTTAAACTGCTCGGTTTGATTTAAATACCTTTCCAAAGTCAAATTAGCCAGTATTTCACAGAACAAATCAAAATTTAGAGAAAAGTCAAAAAACTGAAAACAGATTGGTGTATATTAGCTGTGTTTTTTTCTTCTTCTCCCATTAACTTGTAACAGATTATTCTTACATTCTTACTGGTACTTTTATTTATGTAAGAGATCTTAGTACCTCTTCCACCACTGAATAACTTCCCATCTGACCTGGTTTGTGATCTCTAGAACATTTACATTTTCTTCATCAAGTAAACTAATTCCCATTAAGTTTTCCATTAAAGTTAAAATAGTGTTTTCTGAAAACTGAATTCCCTTTCCTTAGGTCGATTGGAGGTATGTTTAATGGGCTGCCAAGACCTGATGGAATCCGTTCCAGGCCGTGGTCATGTGACCAGTGTTTTAGCCACCCCTGTAAGCATCTCAGACGGAAAGTCTGTGAAGGTGAGAACCGGCCTATCAGGACGCAGTGCTAATGGCAAGACAACCAAGGCTGAGGACCTCTCATGTAAGTCAACACTCGTACTAACACTTTTCTGTTTGGCTAATTAACTTTTTAAATTTTTACTTTTAATTTCCCTTTATCTAAATCATGCAGCCAGTGTAAGTTATCTGTTCATGGTTTGTGTTTGTTGTGATTCTTTAACCTGACAAAACACACACAATATAAAAACTAGTGCTGTTAAACAATTAAAATATTTAATCGCAATTAATTGCATTAATTTCATATTTAACTCGCAATTAATCACACATTTTTATCTATTCTAAATGTCCCTTGATTTCTTTTTGTGACATTATTTTTTCTCATTTTAATGCTCTCATCAACATGGAAAAGTGGATCAGCTTGCTTTGTGCAAATGTTTTTTTTTTTATTGAAAACAACATTGGCATATCACCCGCTGTAGTGTTCAGTATCACACGTGGAATTTTCACTTAAATAATCTCTCACACAATGTAACACTGTTCATCAATAAAAGGGTGAAAAAAATACTTTGACAAGGGGGGGGGGAGAGAATTGGCATCAGCTGTGTGCTTGGCCATCCAGTGGTATTTCAGACTGGACTTGCTGCGATGATAGCTTAGTTTACAACAACACACACAGATCACTTTGGTCTTGTCATTGGAACTATTTGGACACTTTTAAAAAGTAAACTTTCCATTCAGAATCTTATTGGTGTCCATTTCGGCGTCTCACGCTCGCCATCCACTCAAAACGTAGCGTTACTGCTCTTTGGCTGGCTCGTGAGCCCAGACGGCGTGTGTGTGCGGCGTACCTGTTGTTTAGTTTCCGGTCTAGCTAGATCCGGTGTGGTGTTGTAGTTTTTCTAAAGTTGTGAAAAAAACATTTGCTAGAATGTTAATCTTGCGTTAAAAAAATGGACGCTGTTCGGTATAGGTTTGCATTAACGCTGTTAATAATGCGATTAACTGACAGCACTAATAAAAACTTTATTTATATTAACTTAGCAAGTACTTTATAATAAGAATTGGTCTTTGTGACTTCCACAATTCTAACAATAGAATTAGAAAATAATTCTCGAGAATTAGAAATGTAGCCTAAACTGTTATGAATGCATTAACCCTGAACTTTATAATAAATTTAATTGACGGAAAACAGAAACTGAGATAATGCACTATTTATATCTCAAACCACAAATGAGATATAGAAAATAAAAAAGATCAGAAACACTTTCCTTTGTATTCTTAGCTTTGACGCATGTTTTGTAACATCTCATCATTACAATATTGCATTTACACCCCAAAATAAACCCCCAAAACATGAAGAAGAGGTTCAGTAGTTTTAAGATTAGTGTCTGCAGAACTTACTCTCAGACTACATACAGCCCCTGAAAACTCTACCCATCAGAAGTTTAGTGACCTAAGAGCCAAAACCCTGGTGAAAAAAGGTCTAGACAGAACAAAGCTGCTCCTCATACTTAAAGGGTAACTACCGTTTTTTTCAACCTGGACCCTATTTTCCTGCATTATTGTGTAAGTGACTAATAGGAACAACAATCTTTGAAATTGGTCCAGTATTAAGTGTAAGTGGGCTGGTCATTGTGAATTTGGACCACTATAAGTGCTTTATTTTGCCACTGAAAGGCTTAGATTATTATTCTGTGTCTGACAACCTTATGAAAAGGATACCTACTTATATAGGCCTTTTTAAAACCTTTTTTAAGATCTTTCTGTTTAACCAGAAACAGCTCTGAGGTCACTAGCACTGAACCCACTGGACTCCATTTAAAAAACAAAACAAAAAACAATACTTCTAGCTTGTATAGAGCCAACAAATTTTCACATGTAAACTATGTGTGTATTTCAACCAAAATCAGAGTTGTGACGGTGCAATAAAGTGTATTTTACGATGCTGAAATTACTGTTTATTTACATGAAGTCTGGTGGGTTTAGCGAACGCAATTTTGCTGATGATTTAAAAAATAAAGAAAAAGGAATCCTTTCCATAATGTTGTCAGACACTTAGAATATTTATCTGAGCCTGTCAAAGGCAAAACAAGCACTTTTGTGAAGGTAAACACAAGCTTCACAACTTAACTTACATTGTAGCATGTTTGGTCGCTACTGACTGCAGCAATCTTGCTTAATACTGGAACAGTGAAAAGATTGTTGTTCCCATCAGTCACTTACCATCACTTAAGGCGAGCTACGCTTTAAAGCTGGGATTGCACATAAGTCTATGCAGCCGAGTAATTATAGCCTGCCGATGTGATACCGGTTGGTCAGACTCGCCAACAATAAAAGTCTCCTCCGTCTTGGCTTAAAACTTAACTGAACTTTTAAAAAACTACAGCCAAGTGGGGTCAGCGTGGTCAACCACACACACTGCTTTGCTATGGGTTGAGGCTGCGATTTCCCCATTCAAAGTTCACCAAAGTTGAACTCCGGAAGCAAAGGTTTTCTTTTGTCCCTTCTCTCGCACAGAATGGAAGTAAATTGGAGGTGACTGGAGGCGAATAATCGCTGATTTTAATTTAGCATCTTGTACTGTATGTGTGACTGCACCTTATTTATGGCATTGCATCAATGCCCCACTATGACAAAAAACAATTTTGCTCAGTTTCTTGTTTTTTTTTAAAAGATCCTTTTCACTTCATATTTTTGTGCTATTATGACATACACTACCGGTCAAAAGTTTGGGTTCACATAGAAATTCCCATTGCACTCCACTGTAGACAGAATGCCAGCTGAGATCAGTTGTTTTTTTAACCAGGGCAGCCGTAATCAGATTACATTATGTGCTTACATAATTGCAAAATGGTTCTCCAATGTTTTTCTAGTTTTTTTATTTTTAAATGATAGATTAGTACACAGAATGTGCCTTTGGAACATTGGATGAATGGTTGCTGATAATGGGCAATGTAGATATTGCATTAAAGATCAGCCCCCCCACCCAAATTAGCAGGTATTCTGTCTATAATGGAGTGGTATGGACATTTATAAGTGACCCCAAACTTTTCTTGTTATTACTAGATGGTTCTTTTTATAACAACATATGACTTTTATCTTCTAGCTTGCTTAATCACAAAACCAACGTAACAAACTCTTCTTACTATAACAGGATCATTTGGTACCAGATTCCATGAAAAAATGCTTAATAATGGACTCATTGTCAAAGATTGTTTTTCCCATCAGTTAGTTGGACACAAAAACCTACGGTTAATAGAAATCAATATCAAGACTTTGTGCTTTTACCAGATTTATGTAAATATGTGGAAACAAATGGTGCTCTGACCACCGTTTCACGAGGCCTTTAAGACATTTGACTCTGTGTTTGTGTCTACTCTCAGCGGAGATAAGTGCTGTGCTGAAGGTGGACAACAGGATAGTGGGGCGCACACACTGGAGACAGCTGGGCAAAGAGGCCTGGGGCCAGAGCTTCAGCATTGAACTGGAACGGGTCAGTGGCTTTCACTTCAACAAGCAGCCAGAACTCCACTAACCTGTTTTTAGCATGACATAAAACATAATTATTTACTGAGTTACTGCCTATTGACCGTGAAAAAGCAGTGTTACAATAAATTAATTTCAGAAGAGCATTTAAACTAAAGGATTAATGAAAGTGTTGATCAATTATACCTCTCTCCACTCATGTTTCTAATGACACTTTATGTACTGTATTTGATATTATCACAGACAGAGGGTAATATCTTGTTGTCTGGGGAGAATTTAAGAATAAAAGACAAATTTTAGTAATCAATCTGGCAAAAATAAAAGCACTTTTAGTAGACAAAAATTGATGATGCACCTGTTGTCCTACTATTGTCATTTATAGCGTTCTCGCTCAATACTAGACCAATTTCAAAGATTGTATGCCCACCATACACTAGAAGACTATAAAAAGACTAAAGGCTGATACCATCTCACATCTAAATACATCCGTCTTACATCTAAAGTCAATCTCATCATAGTGTTCATGATGTTACAGTTTTTAGTAACATACTATAAGATTTTGCAAAGACTGGGGACCTTGCAGGGTCACAATTTTCAAGATTTTGATATAATGTCAGAAACCAAGACTTAAAACTTCATATCAAACACGGTAGAATTTTTTTTTTTTTATGTCAAGACGGGCAAAAGGCTAACCTAACTCGGCTTGAGACGATGGAACTGCACCCCAAATTTAGCAACAATCTCATGATTTCATTCTGATATTAGAAATTTGTCTGCAACTGTCAAATCGCTTGACAATTCAATTTTTTATAAGGTCAGCATTAGTCACTTAGACATTAATGCTTGAGGAAATAGGATCCAGGTTCAAGAATACTGAAATTAATCTTTAAGATGTTACATTTCTCTAAACGTGCTGTGCAATCCCCACTTCAATATACACTGAGGAAAATTTCATTTCATTTCATGTTTATTTGATAGGGACATATACTACCACATATACATCTGAACAACAAATATATAATGTACAGCATCACATCATGTATAGCTATTGCTAATTATTAATTTTGCTTGCCTGTTTGATCAATGCTAGTCTTGCATTGCCGAAAATAATATTATTCTTGCAACAAAAAAATGATTCAATCTAAATGTAATCAATATCTATATCATTTAACCATTAAAAAAACTGTTGATTTACCATATTTCAATGTGCTGATGTAAATGTAAATGTGCTGTATTTATATAGCGCTTTTCTAGTCTTAACAACTACTCAAAGCGCTTTTACATCATACAGGATACATTCACCATTCACACACATTCATACACTGTGGCCGAGGCTGCCGTACAAGGTGCCACCTGCTCATCAGATACACACTCACACACATTCACACTCCAATGCACAGCATCGGGGGCAACTCGGGGTTCAGTGTCTTGCCCAAGGACACTTCGACATGGGACTGCAGGGCCAGGGATTGAACCACCAACCTTCCAATTGGCAGGCAACTGCTCTACCGCTGAGCCACAGCGGGAAGACAATAGTTGCATTGACTTTCTTGTCATTTCATCTTGCCTGTACCACTATACCAGTGTAGTTTGGTGTTACACTAACCAGTGTTGCTAATCCTCCTGGCTAAATAGTTAATTGCAAATGGCATCTCAATCTATCCTAATGGTGAACATCTGTTAACAGCCCGAGAACAATGACACAGAGCCCTGACATCTTGTCCCTCAGTAAGTCATAATGGCCAAGTATGTCTTTGATACTCTGTCATCCTACGCCCTCGTAATAATCCTACTGCTAATCCTCTGACATTTTCTCTAATCTGGGTTGACCACTGCACGCCCAGCACCCCTGCTTAATACTTGCGTTTTAGTATTCCATTGAACATCCTAGCTCTCATTCTCTTCATTTGACAGTGAACTTTTAAATTTTAAAGCAGAAGTCACTAATTTCACACATAAGGGTTAATTTACTAGTCATTGGGAGTACTACACAGCCTGAGTTAAAGATTAATTTGATTTACTCTCTACCTCTTAAAAAAAGGTTTCCAAAACAGTGAGAGCATCTCATTTTTGTGTCAATGAAGAGGTCTTACAACATGAATTAATTGGCAGTGAGTTAAACGCCATCAACTGTCTGTTACCTCATTGTTGAATTCAAAAGTTAAGCTTATTCTGCTCCACCAAATGTAAAAATTCAATCTTTTGAAAAATCAATGAATTGATTAAATGAGATTATAAACGCCTATGACTATTTGTTGTGTTTGTGTGTTAATCTAGTCCAGGGAGCTGGAAATTGCTGTGTATTGGAGAGACTGGCGAGCGTTAAGTGGGGTGAAGTTCCTGCGCCTGGAGGATTTCTTGGATAACCACCGACATGGCATGTGCCTCCAGCTGGAGCCTCAGGGCATCCTCTTCATTGAGGTTTTAACTTTCATATCTTGCATGCAGACAGTTTATTTCCTCCTGTGACATTTGCATGTCTTTATAACCAACTACACTTAAAGTCCTGGTAAAGCTCTATCTATATATATATATATATCTTTTTTTAAAACACCTTATATATGTAAGACAAAACTTAACTTGTCACATACAATTTAATTACTGCATTTAACCCATCCTAAGTATTAGGAGCAGTGGACAACTATACAAACAGCATCCGGGGGGGAACTTTGGGTTCAGTGTCCTGTTCAGGGACACTTTGACATTTGGCTGGAGTAGTCTGGTATTGAACCGCCAATCTTGCAGTTGAGGGGCGAACATCCTATCTCCGAGCCACAAGCACCCCATAAACTGCGTAGTACTGAATTGTGGAGGTAGATTGATAAACAAGTTTTTTATTTTTTTCCATTTTTGTGCCCAGGTTTCATGGTTCAATGACGAAGTTATCCTTTTTTTAAATCTTTTTTTAGTTTTTAGTTTTTTGTGGCATTTTAGGCCTTTATTTGATAGGAAGGCTTAGACATGAATGAAGGGAGAGAGCGAGGGAATGGCATGCATCAAAGGCACACCGGCAGTTGCTGCTCACTGCTGTGGGTCTGTGCTCGGTGATAACGACAGCCTATTGCCATGGAGCGGAACTCTTCTGCTACTGGGTTAGCTACTAATATTATTGATAGATGATAAAATCTTCTAATCCTTTTTATACTTTTTTTTTGTTTTATATTATTGACACAGCAGCAGGGGATCAATTACCAATGCTTGCATCAGTCCTATACATGAATAATAATTAGCTCCTCTGTTCATTTCTAGGTTACATTTATCAATCCTGTCATTGAGCGGCGTTCCAAACTCCAGAGGCAGAGGAGAATTTTCCCTAAAGAAAAAGGTAGTAAAATGTATTTATATTGCATTGCATCAGTTATTTCTTCAGATGTTATTTGTTATTGATAATAAATCAAATTGTAAATTGAATCAATTCGGGAAATCAGTGGTGATACCCAGCCCTAATTACCAACCAATCAATTTCATCATCAATAAAATGGTTCTAAGCCAGGGGTGGCCAAACATTTTTAACTGTGGGCCATAAACCAGAAGAAATAGAAACAAGCCACACAAATGTAAATGCATACTTTTCAACCAGTTGAAATTCTAGACTAGAAAACCCCATGTGCCCTAAAAAATGAATTTTCTGTCAAAATAACACATACAAAATATGCAACACTACTAAACAGTTTTACGTTTACTGAACCATTATTAAACAATTTCTTAGAAATATGCTCTAGTTTATTTTTTTGTGATTACCCATTTTTTATTTATTTTATAAACAACATACAAAACACACAATTTGAAGATATACCCCCCTGCCTCATCACCACCCATCCAAGCAAAAATTAGGAAAAGATAACAGTAAATATACAAAAGAGAGGTTTCCTTTTAAGAAAAAGCAACATTTTTATTGCCTAAATTGCATACAATAACAAGGATAGCTGCTAATATTTTTTAAGCACTGGCCGCATTGGCCATCAAGCCTATAGTCCAGTCATTTTATGAAAAAAGGTTGAACAAATTGCAACAGAAGCAAACTCAACTGATTATGTATCCTCAATATGTCCTTATTAAGGAAAAAAAAAGCCCAAAGAATCCCATAAGGGGGAAAGATTCGACAAATATCCAAATATAGCCTTTTCATACGCCTATTCATTCTTTTCCTCACATGAATAGGGTAAACATTTTAACCTTTAGATATCACCATGAAAATTACAGAGCTAATTATTTACATCAAGCCAAACAAAAATGTAATACAAGTTTTTGGAAATTGTTTGTTAACATGGGCAAACGGTGCATAATCTAATAACATACAGTATGTGCTAATTTGCATAAATACCACAACCGCTCCACACATTGGGTATAGCCAGGTGAAAATGTTTTGTTGAATCATGTTGACATCTTATGGTAAAATACTTG
The DNA here is from genome assembly GCA_029931835.1 of Etheostoma nigrum. NCBI lineage: Eukaryota > Metazoa > Chordata > Actinopteri > Perciformes > Percidae > Etheostoma > Etheostoma nigrum. The sequence continues at coordinate 26,205,040 of CM057252.1, forward strand.
ATGTCAAGGTTGAGCCTGGAAGTAACAAATGTTTGGACTAGTTTTTCACCATCGTTTTGAGACAGGATGTTCCTAATTTTGGCAATGTTTCGAAGTTGAATAACGCCTGTTCTTGAGGTTTGGTATAAGTGGGCGTTAAAGAATAAATCCTGGTACGGTTCGGTGCCTTGCTCAAGAGCACCTGGGAGTGCCCAGGAGGTACTTTGGTCCGTATGGGGACTTGAACTAGCGACCCTTCAGTTCCCAACCCAACTCCCCACGGACTGAGCTACCTCCACCCCACATCCATATCTTTGGATAATGAGGTTCAGAGGTATTTAGGGCCAAGGACAATAACTTCAGTTTTGTCTGAGTTTAACATCAGAAAATTGTAAATCATCCATGATTTTATATCTTTAATGCATACTTGAAGTTGAGCTAATTGACTGGTTTCGTCTTGCTTGATTGATAGGCGTAACTGGGTCATCTGCATAACAATGAAAGTTAATTGAGTGTTTCCTAATAATATTGCCTAGAGGAAGCACATATAAGGTAAATAGAATTTGTCCAAGCACTGAGCCTTGTGGAACGCCATGGCTAACTTTAGCGTACCCAGAGGATTTATTGTTTAATTAACAAATTGAGATAAATCATTAGTAATTAATATCTAGTAATGAAGTGTTAACCATGTGTTACGCTTCTTTAAGTAGCCTCTTTGGGATGGGGTCTAAGAGACAAGTAGATGGCTTAGCTGAAGAGACCTTTAACATTAATTGTTAGGTCTATAGAGGTCTATAGGATAAAAGCAGTCTAAGTATATGTCACAGTTATATGTCAAGTCTTGTCGTTTTTTTTTTAGTGGTCCTACATTTAAAGGTGAACCAATAGAAGTTTAGCGCAAAAGGTGATAAATTTGATCTCTAATTGTTATAATTTTATCATTAAAGAAATAAATTCGTCACTACTCGGAGATATAGGAATAGATGGCTCAATACATTATAAACGTTATAACTTGGATAATCAATTTACACTTCCAAGTTTCCAAGAAGCATAATTTGACAATTTTTAAATTGTGGTGGTTGCTTATTTATTACAAAGGTAAGTTAAAAACATTTTAATAATTGCAAGGCTTGGATTGTAATTAAAACAAAAAAGGTGAATCAGACACAGATGTTTTTCAAAAGTAGTTTTTCCTTTTCTTACTACTTGCATATTATAGTATTTCAGTATATAGCTTAGAGTTTCATCTCTTTCTCTTTTTTTGTCTCCATATCTCCTCACAGGGAAGGATTTTCTGCGTGCTGCCCAGATGAACATGAACTTTGCCACATGGGGCCGTTTGATGATGAGCATCCTGCCTCCCTGCAGCTCCATGGAGCCCATGAGCCCTCCATTAGCAGGCCCTAACACTGCCCCACCATCATCCATCACTTCTCCGGCACGGTACGACTCTGTGGCTAAGCTTTTCCTGGTGACTTGAGGATGTTTTTCCACCCGCTCATAATTTACAATATGAGAATACGTTACAGATGCATCAATTGTTGCATGCGGTAACTTAGCCTACTTTACTTTACTTACTTTTTAAGTAGGAAAAATAACTTCAACAGCTCATTTCTAATTCCTTATAAGTGCTACTTAGTGGCAATAAAGTCTTTTCTGATTGAGTCTAAAAAAATATAATCAAATCAAATAGATTTTAGAAATCATTGGCTATACGCAGCCCTATTTGTTCAATAAATATATGTGAGGCTGTAATGATGAGCATTATTTAAGGATCCTCTTTGTTCTCTGTGCCATAGAGCTCCATTGTTGCCCAAAAACTATTAAAACCCATCAATGAGCCAGACTGTTGCACTGGGTGACATGTTCCCTCATCATCATTAACATGTACACTAGTTTATTTTGACTTAATGCCCCCCACACACACTGCTGCCCATAAATACTCATACTAGAGCAGCTGATTTGGATTAATTTGCCACCGAAAATAGTCTCTGAAAAGAACATTCCTTGCTTTTTAGAAGATTTACAGTACATCTTAAATCCTATTTAAGGCTAGAGCATAGATATTTTCTATCAATTGCTATACAGAAATAATAAAAATTCATTGCTATAGAGAAATCATAAAAAAGTAATCTATGAAATAAGATAAAAGGAGGACCTGATAAATGTAGACATAACGTGAACTCAGTGAAACAAAAAATTGAAAGTGGATATAACAGTCACTTTAATGTGATACAACAATGGTTCTCAGAGTGAAAACATATGAGAATAATTTAAAACCATGGTTTAGGAGGGGCTAGCTGCAGGAAATAAACTTAAAATGCAAAACCCCAGAAGGGCTTTTAGTGTGTATTTGTTATTTTGTTTGTTTCTACCAATACTTGTTTTGGGGATAGTTCATTCATAAAGAAATGAGAAAGCAGACCTGTATTTTATATTGTGCCCATGTGTAAGTGTTTTTGAGACAGTAACTTCAGTTTGAATGTATTTGGAGATACTGCTCAAAGAAATTTAAAAATCAAGAATACACCAGCACAGCCATCAGATGGCACTAAAACAAGAGTAGTGGCAGTAAAATAGCTTTTCCTATTGGTTTTTTAGAGATGGTCTAACTTTTACTGAAGAACAACCTGGCAGATATCCAGATTATACAAGAAAGAACACTCAAGACTCTCCTCAGGTAAGTAAGTCTGATGGTTTGTCTCAAAAAATAAATACTTGTACAAGCGGGTAATGGCAGAAAATATTGACTTAGTATAATATTAAAACGGAGGTCATTATCTAGAGCAGTTGGTTTTTTCCATTCATATGGTTCAGTTTGTCTTTTTTTTACTTTTATAAATTTCCATTTTAATTTTCCCTTGTTTGAGTGATTCAACTGATGTCTGTTTATCTCTATCATCTGAAAAATCAGTGTCCTGGTGAGAACAACAGTCCAAATCCCAAGCGACATCCCTCAATTTATCTACCCCCGGAGTAAGTCATACTGAGTAGGAATGTGGAAAAACTGTATTTTTTGTTTCTGACATACTTTTTAATGTTTAATATATTTTCTTTATAATAAGCTAAAACTTTACAATTCACATTAAGTTAACCAGAAGACACTGTAAACCTTTTACATGCTGTATATATTAAATCTATACACTCTGAACTATCTCCACTATGCGGCCAAAAGGAAAGGTTCTTCTCAGTAGCCCATGTGAGTTACAGTACAACATGGGACTACAGATAAAAAGTAGCTAGTAGTTAAATCTAGTACAAGCATATCCTCCACTTTTTTCTTTTAGATAATTGTTTTTTGTACATTTTAACGTGTAAAAAAAATAAAAATCTTAATAATAAACATATTGGGCTTCCGAGGCCTCCTCCAGCTGGGAGGAGGCCTCGGGGAAGACCCAGGACTTGGTGGAAAGATTATATCTCCAACCTGGCCTGGGAACGCCTCGGTATCCCCCAGTCGGAGCTGGTTGATGTGGCTCGGGAAAGGGAAGTTTGGGGTCCCTTACTGAAGCTGCTGCCCCCGCGACCCGACTCCGGATAAGCGGATGAAGATGGATGGATGGATGGATGGATAATAAACATAACATAACACAGCAAATTTTATTTTGTTGTGATCAAATGTTTTTATACATTTTTTTTTAGACATTTAGAAGTGACAAACAATTACAAATAGTACACTGCGACTGGGAACGCATCCCAGGGTCAAAAACATAGAGAGCATAGACGGGAGGGAGGGAGACAAAACAACACATGCAGAAACAGACACATACACCACCCTAGAACGTTCAATGTTGAAGTTAGAAAAGTTTTCTTGTTCACTAAGCTGGATGCCCTTTTAAAGAATAGACATTTAGTAGTACTCTTTGATTCATGTTTTGAGTGCAGAAGACAACACAAAAACAATTAGAAAATGATAATGGGTAAGGAATTGTTCAATTGCAAAATAGTTGTGCACTTTTGTACTCATGCTGCAGGGACGCAGGACTTCAGATGGAAGACTTCAACTGCATTTCAGTTCTGGGAAGAGGTCACTTTGGTAAGGTACGGATCTACTCTGATTTGTTCTACCTGTAAAAATGTCATTAGTATGATTTTGACCAGATAAATCACCCAAGTACTCAGTTAGTGAAAAATGAAGGTTAAAACGGTGTCCTACCGACTTGGAGGTCGACAATGCAGTCACATCTTCCCCAGTCCAAGGTTTTCTAGGAACCTTTGTTGCATGTTATTACCCAATCTCTCTCTTGCCTCATTTCCTGTAGCATCTGTCTTAACGCTTTAATAAAGGCAGATGTTTTTAGATATGAATATTAATATGCATAAAATGTATCTCCTGTACCAAAGGTGCTGCTAGCAGAGTATAAGAAGTCAGGCAAAATGTACGCCATCAAAGCCCTGAAGAAAGGAGACATTGTGACACGCAATGAAGTTGACAGGTAAGCAATCCTACAACTACTTCACTTGATACATATTTAGGACACGGGTTAGGGTTAAGGGATAATTCTGCTAAAAGTGGACAGTGCAGGATGTGACCCACACAGCAATCAGTTTAAATCAGTGGTTTGTAGTCCATTAGTTGGTTGAGGCTGCAGTTCCGGCAGGCAAAGTAAATGCAACGATGCAAATTTTATTTGCCCCTGGAATGCGAATGTTGTATGCGCACCTTAAAGATGAACTGAACTGGAATTTGAATAATGGTGATATAACAGATGTATTTTATTTCTTCTCACTGGTACAATTATTAAAATGGGTGAATTTGTTAAAAGGGATAAAATGGCAAGTTGAAAGTGTTGTTGTTGTTACACGGGCGGCGCCATGTTGGAATTCCACAATCTACTACGTCACTGGCATGGTAGCTACTCCGTTGCTAACTAGCACTAGCAGCGCAGCCATAGGAACAACATACAAAGAGTCGGAGGCTAGCGGACATATGACTGAGGAAACGGAAAGAAAGAAGTCTGGGGGGGGGGGGTCACACTGTATTGCCCCTGGCTGCAGTAAGGAACTATATAGGGCTAAGGCAGCTGGGGTTACAACACATTTCCACAGGCTACCTTTGACAAGGAAAAAACAGTCCTCAACTCATGGCTATCAGCTAGCTGCCTTAAAACGGGCTAGCCCTCCGACAGCCCCTGGATTTCGAGCCTGTAGCATTTTAGTGACAGACTATTTGGAGAGCTGTGTTTCTGATACAACAGCATCACTGGTGAGGTTAAGTCCAACAGACTGAAAACTGAGGCCTTCAGGCTCCAGTACAGGGCAGACCGATAGACCACCAGCAAGTAACACCACCGATGCTACCTGCCGCAGACAGGGCGCTGAAACGCTCACGGCAGGCAGAGGACAAAAAACATTGTCAGCATACTTGATAGTATGCTGACAATGTTTACCTGTTGTCAGCATACTATCAAGTCTACTAGGCAAAGGGCTGGATGTAACGTTGTTGTCACATACACAAAACACAAACATATTCACTTACAAAAATAAAGCCCAACGTATAGGCTCTATAGCGTTCAACAAAACAGACTGACACACTGGGCATGACTAGGAATTGAGACACAACACCAAGCTAGATACCAAACGATCCAACCGAAGGAAAGGGCTAGCAACTAAATACGTTGGAAGCACTCTTATGACAAACTCCCCAAGCTAGCACTCCGACTATAGACTGTATAAATAAACCAAGACTCCGACGATATCACAGATTGATAATAATATGTTTACTAGCCGCTAACTAAACCACAGAATCCAGCGTCCCTCTCTACTCACCCTGAAGCTAGCTGATGTTCACCGTCTCAGGGCACATTGTTGTTGTAGAAACAGCTGCTAGTTCCATAGTAAAAATCTGCCAACTCCGCACCTGCCTGTGAATTCTCAGTGCATCTATGGTCAAACTGGGGTAACTCTCCTACGTTCAGCTAACAAGCTAACATTACATTTTCCATTTATCTGCCTCTATTTTCTTAAACGAACTGGACCTTAACCATGTTTTTCAGTTTTCTCTAAATGCACATGCTATATTAGCAGTCTATTTCCTAAAATGCATAATGTGCTTGGATACAATAAATGAGAGTGCATGACAGTAAGCTGCGCCCACACACACACACACACACACACACACACACACACACACACACACACACACACACACACACACACACACACACCGGCCACTGTCACTCCCCCCCAAACGGTCCTGTACTGAAGGTGGAGCCTGAAACTGATTGTCCTCCATGTGGTGGTAGTCAGACACTACAGGCATGTCCCTCACAGGCTCAAATACGTAACCCGTGCCATTAAAATGACTCATTTTCGTGTGTATATAATATGCTGCAGCCGTTGCCTAGATACCTTCGCGGGTCCTACCATGCCAGTGACGTAATCGAAATTGTCAGCGTTCTAATACTAACAAACGCAATTTTTGTGTTGCTTAAAAAAAAAAGCTATATTGATTTTTTTATTAAAATTGTTTGTGTAATTTATTTGTAATTATCATAACCAACAAGTTATCAACTTTTATTTTTTTTCAATTCAGTTCATCTTTAACTCGCATAGAATGCTAGTGAACATGAGGCTAATATTTACCATTGTTAATTTTGTGCTTGAGTGACCATGCCCTTATAGTGTCAAGGCTTCTTTCTTCTACTCTGCCATATTCCTAATGGAAAGCATGTAAATATGTGACTGCACCAGGGGCCCATATCACAGTTAGTCTGCCTCTCTTTGGGTAACCTTGTTTTACTGAGCTTAAGTAATCAGTGATCCTGGATAACTGGTATTATGACGCTGATATTCAAGTAGCTCTGTTAACTCTAGCTATCAGTTTGTTCATGTGAAAAAGGCAGAGTTGTCAAAACCATGAATGAAGAACCTTAAATGAAAGCTATTAAATGAAATCAATAATAATAGTTTTTTTTTTATATATACAGTACATCTTTATAAATGTAGTGGGTATTTTTTAACATTATCTGTGGTATAGAGTAAGTATTTTCCCTTTTTTTAATTTAATGAACAAATTGTTAATTGTTGAAAATAAATAGTTAAAAGTAATGTAAGACGTTTTTGCTGCAAACACAGAGGTAGGGATGTGGAGGTCTATCTGACTAAAATGTTGCATTTACAATTAACAGTGGGTAGATAATTATTCTGCTAGAAGACAGCTGTTGTAAACATTTTATTTTTATTTATCATAAGTCCCCTGATGTTTTTTGAGCTCCAGTGAGTAATACAAGTTTTGTCCATTTTCTGTTCGTATTCTGAATGCTGCGGTTTTTAGGTTTGTTTCTTATGTTCAACACAGCCTTTGGTTTTAAGTATGAAAATGAATTTACACCTATGTGGAATTAAATGATACAAGGGAGGTGGAGCCGCCCATGCTATGGAATTGCATTTAAGCCAATTCATAAGGGGAAATATTGCACAGAAGGCAGTTTAAAAAAAATGAAGACAGGAAGATTAACCCTTGTCTTGTCTTCCCGTCAAAATTGAAAATCAACACTTTTTTCTTAATATTTTTAACGTTTTCTTACATTTTGTCCTTTTTTTAAACACTTTTTTTCAATGACAATTTTTTGACATTTACTACGTAACACTAACTTATTAACTTGAGTTTTACAGTTATTTTTGGAATTTATGGTCAAAACTTAATTTTTAGGAAATTATACCTAATGTTTGAGTTAGAGAAGCAGAAATTAGGAATTATTTAGACTAAAATTAAAGGAATGGATGTTGATGATAATCACAGACTGGAATATGTCAACTTTTACTCAATACTATTTCAAAACCACTTCCATTTGTTTTCAAATGCTATAAAATTGAACAATTCACCCTAGAATTAATGAAAGTAGAGATTTGTAGTTGATAAAGAGCGTTGTGTGGAATCAATCACGTTATTTTGGGTAATTAAAAGTAACATTGACATAGGAAAATGGGTCAGTTTGACCCAAGGACAATATGAGGGTTAAATAAACTACAATTAAAACTTAAGCTACAAAGACAACATTAAGACGGTATGAACCTAAATATAAGATAAGATAGGATAACAGGAAATCAAAAATAGTAAAAACAAATGATATTGATGAAATAAACACACTGGGAATGCAAAAGAAACATACAAATATTGGGAGGTTGGTGGCAAAGCAACAAATGGCTTTCTTGTTCTTAAAGTATTCAAAGTACCTAATTGTTACAAAGCCCCAGAATATGCATTATTAACCAGTTTTTAACAATTAAAGGAGTTTTGTCATAAAATGATTACAAATACCCTGAACATGAAGCGTATAATACAGCATTTTTGCTAGGTAGAGCATGTTTGAAAAATGCTTTTGAGTTTAATATGACAAATATCTTTGTGTGTTTGTGTTTAGCCTCATGTGTGAAAAGCGGATCTTTGAAGTGATCAACACATCACAACATCCTTTCTTGGTGAACTTGTACGGCTGCTTCCAGACTGCAGACCACGTGTGCTTTGTGATGGCCTACTCTCCCGGAGGAGACCTCATGACACACATTCACACCAGCATCTTCACTGAGAAACAGGCCTGGTTAGCACGCATCACTCTCTGTAAAGTCCACCGACAAAAATACAGCATGTTTTCCATTATTTCCATCCCTTTCTATCTGTTTTAAGGTTTTATTCTTCATGTGTGCTGCTCGGCCTGGAGTTTCTACACCAAAACAAAATAGTTTACAGGTGAGTCCTTCTCAAACTGCTTTCAAAACATTATTACTGCATTCCTTGATGCATGTTGGGAGCATGTTGCATAATTTGATTTGTGTCTGTCAGGGATCTGAAGCTGGATAATCTGCTAATGGATGTAGATGGTTTTGTCAGAATAGCAGACTTTGGCTTGTGCAAAGAAGGTATGGTCGTTTTTCAAACTCTTATGTGATGTAAGTTTTACCTTCAGTACATGACAATAAGTCTACAGTAAAATCCATATCATGGTTGGTACAGAAGTATTCATCTTGGGATAGGATTTTGTGTGTGCAGGCTGAAAAAGTGAACACCTAAAATAACTTTTTTAAATACTGTAGTTTAGTCGACTATAGTATGCACAAAATATGAGTGTGTATGTAATCACTGTTTAATTTTGTCTGTAGTGATGTTTAAGTAAGGTTGTACTTTGTGTAGGCATGGGCCACGGGGATCGCACCACAACATTCTGCGGCACACCAGAATTTCTGGCTCCAGAAGTGCTGACAGACAACAACTACACCCGCAGTGTGGACTGGTGGGGGCTGGGGGTGCTCATCTATGAGATGCTGGTGGGGGAGGTCAGTATAAACATACCCAGTAATTACCAACCTGAACCAGGCAAATGCTAGGCAGGCAGCTGTTTAGGGGAGCATGAGGTGAGCTATTTAAATTAGCTGGATACTTGGTTAAACTTAATTTGCTTTTACCAGTGTATCACTGTGTGTAGTTCGTCCACAGCAATCCTCTCCAATCATTACCAAAACATACCAGTTAGATAGTAAATGCAGTAATCATTTTATCTGTTACTAAGCAGATCTAAGCAGACCTGCCTTGTTACCAAAATTTCTTAAAAACTTGCCATTTTCAGGGTGTAGCTTGCTAGCTCGAAGTTTCTTGTTGTTTCCTGAAGCCAACAGAGTGGAAGATGAGGGACAGGCAGTTCTCTTGGAAATGTACTTCCATTGATGCAGATTAGTGTTGATGTGAAGTTCAAAGGTCACTCTCTTTTAGCTCTGTTTTCTACCAACTCGTGAGGGAAAAGGAGTCTCTTTAGTTGCCAAATGCTTTACTATGTTGTAACAGGTATCTGCCTGTTGATGAGCAGGTAGTGTACTGTCATATTTTTTTTTTTTTCTTTTTTAGAGCTTTTCTCTGAAAATAGCTGCCTGTTTTGGCCAAAAACTGATCTTGAGGCCCATTTTGTAGAAGCTCCCTGTGCCAAAATCTAGTTACTGTACTGTATGTATTCCAAATATGTCCCAATAGAAATCAGCGAGTAACCATTGATGTTTAGTGGCTGAAGGTAGGATGGGAGATGCTTGTTGATGGTACCGGGGACAATAACACTACAATTGATAATGAATGGCAAAGTTGTTGTAGAAAATGTTTATTGGTAAATTGCTTATTGTTGTCATAAGCAAAAGGTTTACAAGATGTGGAGGAAGAGGGGACCTGGAGAGTCTCCTACCTCCTTTATCCAAGGAGCTTAGTGAACAGGTGTGGTCACTCAAGCAATCACCAGCCAACTTGGAGAAGAGAGGGAGAAGGCACACTTCTCCTCTGAAACGTCACATGAGTTTGTTAGCTTTTTGGTCGGACTTCAGCTGCACGCCTTCCGGAAAGGTTACTCTAGTGTATCCTCACCAACAGCTCCTCGATGCTCATTCCTCGGTTCTTTGGGCAGAAATAAGACTGCCTTCACTAAGGAGGTACAGAACAACTTCAGGTTCAGCCAAGGTCTGAGGAGTTGAGGAGCTTTCAAATAAGGGTTATGAGATGCAACCCTAGTGTTTAAATAATGCAGCTGTTTCCTAGTTGCAATACACTGCCACTGCACTGTGCTGTATCCCTCCATAATAATAAGCAAGGGTTTATCACAATAAATCAATAAAAACTCACAAAATAAAGTATCAGCCGCCAACAAATTGCAACGCCAAAGTAGACCACCCTCAACCCCTTTCTTCTCCGCTCAAAAATGTGAATGACATAGTCTGTACTCTACACTTTACTTCTTACCACATACATAGCTGAAAAGCAGGCAGAGAGAGAAAAAAGCCAGGCATGGAGTGCAGCAGCTCCTGGCACTTAGAAACTAAATCCTACACATTCATTACAGTAGCCGAATCAGGCATGAACCGTTCTTTCATAGGACCACAAATACTATGCCCAAACACAAATTAAGCTGTGCTGAACCCGAGGGATCCTTCCTTAGCTTCTTTACCTGCATTTGGCTGTGAGTCCCATTTATCACACCCGTACAATTCCGGTAACATAAACTAGCAGACACAAGTAATGGCACTAATTCAGAGTGTCACACACATCAGGCTTTATAAACAAACGTTCCTAACTAATGCCAACTTTAACTGTGTATCTTCTAAGACGTACTGGGCTCGAGAAATTCCCCTACCCAGGATAACCTTGAAAACAAGATAGGCAAGTTTTCAAGTAAAGGCGGAAACAGCACAGCTGATCATCTGCCCTCTCCCTTCTTAGGAAGCTGTTTCACTGATTGGCAATTAAATTGACACCCACAGCAATACTCACAACTGGAAATGCTTAAACACGTGCTCCCAACTCCTTCAGATCCTGGACAAGCCCCAACATATGTTACGTCCTGAGATTGATAGAAATCGGGGAGTAACTATTGATGTTAAGTGGCCGAAGGAAAGATGGGAGATGCTTGTTGATTCGAAAGCGGGATCAGTTGTACTGTCTCTGGGGCTCCGGTTACAGCAGCTGTTTATCCCGACTGTTTCTACCTCTTACCAGAGTATTGCTCATGTCCTCGTGAGCTGATGCGCCATGTGGGGTCTTATGCTGAGCAGGCGTAAAGTCTGCTTACAGACAAACAGACATTTTCTTGCTTTCCTGCCTAGCCGGTGTCTCTATGCCTCAGCGTCAAACCTGGGGGGTCCGGCTCTGGAGTTCCTAGAACGTATTGCTGGCATCGTCAGTGTACGCGCTCAGGAAAATATGTCTTCTTCTAGCTTCTGTCTTCCATTAACAGCTTCTGGGAGAATTACCTTTAAAGTTCAGTTCAATTTTATTTAATTTTATCATAACAAGAGTTACTATATCCAGACACTTTACAGATGAGTAGGTCCAGACCACATTCTATAATTTACAAGAGCCCAAAAATTCCAGCAATTCACACAAGAGCAAGCATTTAGTGCGACAGTGGTGAGAAAAAACTCCCTTTTAGGGAGAAACCTTGGACAGACCCAGACTCTTGGTGAGCGGTTGTCTGCCGTGCCGGTTGGGGGTGTGATGAACAGTAGCAATTGTAGTCACAATAAAGGCAATTGAACTATGACTAGAAATAGTAGTTGTTGTAGTAGTTCATGGCGTACCAGGGTGTAGCAGGGCATAGCAGGGCGCCTAGCTGGACCACGGCAACCGCTGCACCCACTCATTAGGTACCACTTTAATACAGGGACAACTGTGGGAACAAGCTCCCCAGAGCGAAGTTAGTAAGTTCCCTACCTCCCTCTATCTTTAGGCCTTCAAAAAGCAGACCCCGGTTGGTCTTCCTCTCCAGCGTATTGCTTGCAGTCGTAAGCTGACACACCTGATGGCGTCAAGTGCAGACATCAAGTTGGCTAACAGGCAAAAGGGACACCTGGCAGATTGATTTTATAGAATGTAAAATGTGATCTATTATGAGGGAGCAGACAGAGACCCCAGGCAGGGCTTTTGTCCTGACTGCAGCCTTATGCCAGCGACGGCTTTTCCGTGCCTGCCTAGGGGCGCAGGAGGACCGTCGCTGTCCTCACCTTCTATCTTTCTGCGAGGAGTAAGGAATCTTATCAGGCTTTAAAATTAGCTGGTCAAAATCTAATTTAAATGACTCTGCCCGCAACTCAGCCATCTCTGATAACATCCCCATTGTTAAGCAGCTTAAACATTTAGGCATTGAGGTCTTCCCCTGCTTTAACCAGATTGTTAAGCATAACTATTCTGTTGCCCTGAACAACGTTTTGAAAGTCATGGAAAAATGGATGTGTCTCCATATGTCAATTCAAGCATCTATCTTAGTGGTTAAAATGAAGGTTTTACCCAGGATTCCTTTTGTGAGCTCTATGCTACCTCTAACCCCTCCTTCTGGCTATTGGCGTAAATTACAATCAGCAGTATCTAAATTTATCTGGAAAGGCAAACATTGGCAAAGGCAAACTTAAGATGTCTACATTAGACTCTGTGACTTTGTCAGCGATGCACCTCTAACTTGTGCAGATGTTTGGTCCCCTTATGTGTTTTGTGTGTGTTGTCTTGTCTCCCTCCTTCCCGTCTTTCCTCTGTGTAATTATTATTTCTATTTTTTGTTATCATTTTGTTGGCCTTGGGACGTGGTCTTCATCTCAATGAATTGTTGGTCACTGTTTATTTTTTAAATATGTGTAAAAGAAAAAAAATGTTATCACAGAAACAGCAAGTACCTACACACAAGGCAAAGCATCACGGCAGCTGTTTGGTTGGCTGCTATCTCCCTCAGGGACTTGTACTCCCAGAGACCACTCTGGCAGGGTCACTGGCCTTCCTTAGGTTTGGCTTCACGGGCCGGATGTTTCAGTCCGTCTTTCAGATGTCTTTGGCATTTCATTAGCTCTTCGAACATCACTGCTCATAGGCAGTGAGGGCTAAGGATCAGTGGCGGTTCTACATCGAATTGCACCCTTGGCGTGACCCCCTCAAAAAAACACTCAATTCTTCACAAACAGTTATTTTTTATTATAACGACATGAGTGAAAGAGAAAATGATATTTCTCACATTAACTAAGCTGATCTAACTATTATACTATAACCACAGGTGGAATAGACACTGTATTAAGTTTGTGCTGCTCTTTGTTGTCTTTCAGTCTCCGTTCCCAGGTGATGATGAAGAAGAGGTGTTTGACAGCATCGTCAACGATGATGTACGCTACCCTCGCTTTCTTTCTCCTGAGTCTGTGTCCCTCATTCAAAAGGTTGGCCTCCCATCAAATAGATTTTACTACTTTTTCTACTGCTCTTTCTGAATGATTTGAGGGTTGTGTGTCCCTCTTCTGTGTGTATTGACTCCCCTCACTTTCTCTCACTGTGTTTTAGCTGCTGCAGAAAACCCCTGAGATGAGACTTGGAGCAGGAGAGGAAGACGCCTCGGAGATCAAAAGACACAAATTCTTTCAGGTCATTATCCAGCCAGGCACTGCTTATCCTCTTACTCTTCACTTCTTTATTACAAAACGAGTCTCTGACTGACTATTCTTTAGAGCTTTAACTTAGGAAAAATAACTGTACTTCAGCTTCAAAAGAGAAATATTTTCTATAGTTCTTTATCTCATGCATTTTTACTTTAAGAGCTCTATTTGCCTTGAGGTGGTAAAGGTGTACTGCCATTAGACATTTCTTAAACATTCACACTTTCAGAAGGTCCACATAGTTTTGTCAGAACAGTTAAATTGTAACATTCCCCCACCATACACATATATGTGTATATACAAATACAGTTGTGTTCAAAATAATAGCAGTCCAACATCACTATCCTCATAAATCATATTTTTTGGTAGAAGTAATATTTCTATATGGCAAATAATTTACTAGTAAGTGTTGTAGAGTCCTAGAAAACCAACAGACCAACAGTCATGACATGCATGCTGCTCATTCTGTGTAATTGAATCTGTAATTGAAAGGGGCATGTTCAAAATAATAGCAGTGTTGTGTTCAATTAGTGAGGTGATTGATTCTGTGACAAAACAGATGTCAATTATGGTCCATATTTAAGGAAGGAAGGAAGCAAATGTTGTTCATGCTGGTTATAGTGCATTTCACACTGAAATACTCAGCAAAATGGCTCGTTCCAGACATTGCTCTGAGGAACAGCGGACTTTGATTATAAAGTTGATTGGAGAGGGGAAAACATATAAAGTTATAGAAACTTATAGGCTGCTTATAGGCCAAAATGGAAAAGGCTCAACCAATGATCAGCTCCAGGAAAATCAAAGAAGACTTAAAGTTACCTGTGAGTACTGTTACGATCAGAAGAAGCAAAGCTATCAGCTAGAAGCCACCAGCAGCAAAGTCCCATTGCTGAAAAAAGACATGTACTTAATAGGTTGAAGTTTGCCAAAGGACACATTGTCTGGCCAAAGGAACAATGGTCCAACATTCTGTGGACTGATGAGAGCAAAATGATTCTTTTTGGGTCTAGGGCCCGCCGACAGCTTATCCTCTGACCCCCCTGCACTGAATTCACGCCACATACACGGTGAAGACAGGAAAGCATGGTGGTGCAAAAATCATGTTATGGGGATGTTTCTCATACTGTGGTGTTGGGCCCATTTATCACATACCTGGGATCATGGATCAGTTTCAAAACATCAAAATACTCAAAGAGGTCATGTTGCTTTATGCTGAAGAAGAAATGCCTTTGAAATGGTTCTTTCAACAAGACAATGACCCAAAACACACCAGTAAGCGAGCAAAGTCTTGGTTCCAGATGAACAAGATTGATAATATGGAGTGGCCAGCCTATATTTCTATAAATAAATTTCACTGAGTCTGTGTGCCATTTCACTGTAATTTCATATAATTAATTTCAAATAAATTGATCTGTTAACAGGGAATGGACTGGAGCGCTCTCCTGGCCAAAAAGATGAAGCCTCCCTTCCTGCCAGTCATCAGAGCGCCAAAGGACGTCAGTAACTTTGATGAAGAGTTCACTCGCCTCAAGCCAGTCCTTACCCTCCCACGCACACCCTGCATCCTCACTGCTGAGCAACAAGAAATCTTTGCTGACTTTGACTTTTCTTTCATGAGTTGACCAGAGGGACTCCCCCTCTGTCTTGCCACATCATTGTGAAAGCAGCTCCTGTTTTACTTTTATTTGCTATAAGCTCTTCTAAATCAACAGAAGCTGAGAACCAGTCCTGCCTTTTTCATGTCCACACCGTTCCATGTTCACATCATCCGAATGCACACTAACACACTAAAAAGTCCTTCAGATACCAGTGAAGTGCGACAGGCTGCAGCTGATTTTGTTGGACAATTGACAAATTTTGACACTCGCCGGGTCTGTATCAAGATAGATCAAGCCGTTGTTCAGCCATTCAAAAGACTTTTGGTTTTACATTATGAAATGTTGCGAGTGCTATCTTTTTACAAGTGGACATTTTTTGATCCCTGTCTATCCAAAGATCTAAACTTGAAATATTTGTGATCTTAATGAAGAAAAGTGACTCTAAAGGCCAAAGCATTACATTATATTACACTACTGCAAAGTACCTTCTGCAATTTTGTATAACCATTATACGTCCATTTGTCGGTAACCTCTTATGTTGGGATGTAATTTACAGAAAATACACAAATTGTCAATTTGTTCTTTCATAGACGTTTCTCAGTTAATACAACTGTATTTGTTATTTTAAAATACTATCATAAAGATTATGCTTATTTAGAACAAACCAGCCTGTATGTAAAGTGTAAACTTTAAAGATTAAGGAATTAATTAATAAATGTATATCTGCTGGACTTTTAATTCAATTCAAATTTTATTTATAGTATCAATTCATAACCCGAGTTAGGTCTTGACCACACTCTTTACTTTTCAAGGACCTAACAATTCTTGTAATTCCTGAGCATGCATTTAGTGCAACAGTGGTGAGGAAAAACTCCTTTTAGGCAGAAACTTCTGACAGACCCAGGCTCTTGGTTGGGGGTGTAATGAATAGTGGGGATAACAGTCACAGTAACAGATAATGGAACAGTGAATAGAAATAGTTTTTAATAGTTCATGGCATAGCAGGGTACTGCAGAGCGTAGCTGGATGTAACCGGGCACCGCAGGACCATGACTTTAGAGCCTCCCTGATTCAAGGAGACATGCTAGGGGGGAAAAGACCGTAAGGACTCTGGGGAATAAGTTCCCCAGAGCTAGGTTAGTAACAAGCATTTCTGGGACATGGAAAAATAGAGGGGCCTGATAGCTGAAGGCTCTGGCTCCCATTCTAATTTTAGAGACTCTAGGAACCAAAAGTAGCTCTGAATTCTTGGAGTGACAAGGAAACTCTTAATGAAACATTTATTTGTTTTATACAGTCATTTCAAAGTAGTAAAAAACATTGCATGACAGTATTGCATATACTTCAGAAGTACACAACATGAATTAAATGTTAATTCATTATAACCAGAATTCAACATCACATTTATTGCTGTCTTAATTACTATTGCACAAGGAAATGTTCAAATGGAAATACCAAACATGAATTGCACCCAAAGCTCTCTACTTACTATTAGCTACTGTTCCACAGTATTCTTGAAGTTACTTCATTAAAATAGTCATAAAAAAATCTAAAGACATTTTTTGGTTCATAATTGTAAAAAAAATGTATATACAATATAAAATAGCTTAAAATGCTGTCCATTGAAAGTCAAAGCATCTTGTACGTTCTGGTTGGATTAAATGCTAGGAACAATACAGCAGTTTTTACTATTTCATATCTCAAACCTACTGAGTTGCTGAACAGTTTTGCAAAAAAAATAAAAGGCCGTTGCCTTTCCTCACTTCGACTAACAGTTTTTTTAAAAGAAAAAAACCGCTGAAGCAAGAGGGCCGCGACTCAGGAGTTACAGCAATGTATCACATGAAATGAGAACAGAACTAAGCTTTCTACACTAAAACAAATATACCAAACTTGTTAATCAGGATCTGACTCCGGTGAGAAACCATACCAACCATAGATCTGGATTGTCTACACATGCACCTAAAACAAGTATATTATTTAATCAAATGTTAATGAGTTGTTTGATATGTATTAAAAGTAAGTCCATCAGTCAGATTTACCATTTGTCATTGTAAGACCAGAAGTACTCGAGGAGTTTTTAAACATGTTACTAATGCTGACAAAAAATGATTCAGTAGAGCATGCAAAAACAAGGGTCCAGTGGGATGTGAGTGCATTAACACAGACCAAGCGTAACTCGACAGGGCTTTATGACTAGCTTTACTTAAAGCCTTAAAATCGATTAGTAAAGTGCCTTGGGGAAATGGTACTGTATACTTGAATGGCTGTAAACAATTGGAAGTTGGAATAAGGGCTGTAGTGCTGGTAACCTGCGATTCAAACTGTTACACAGGGAGAGGAGGAAAAAACAGTTGGACTGTAACAACAGTGCAAGGATGCACCAATGAAAGGAGATATGTTGATATGAACGGAAATGTGGGACAACAACATTAGTGTTTACATAAAAGGTAAACCGCACACCAGGATAGTTTGTGTCTGATCCCAAAAACCAGAAAAGTTGTTCATGAGTGAAATTCCTTTCCGTGTGTTAATGCTCGTCATGTGTCACTAGACTTGGTCGCTGCCCTCCCTGAAGTACACCTGTTCCCACACCACTGTGCCCCACATGCAGAAGAAACCCCAAAGGTTGTGGAAGGTGCCACGGTCAAAGGGATTTTCATCAGCGCCGCAGTGTTTGAGGTAGGAGATGCGGTGGCGTGACATGAACTCCCAGGTGGTGGTGTTGAGAGAAACCAGGTAAAGGTGTGAGCCGAGCAGGAGCAACACAATCAGAGAGAGCAGAGCCACCAGCACGGCCACGGCCAGCAGCATGCCATTGGTACGCAACCACAGCTGCCATGTGGGTGCGTAACTGAAGCCCGTCCTGAGGAAACAAGAAAGAAAGAAGCAATTTGTGGAGGCTTCGCAGCTGCAGTACACATCTGCCAGCGCAGATGATTGGTGGTCGTATTAAACTCACCAGGCAATGTGCAACCCCCACAGCAGCACCAGCAGCTGGACAGCAAGGTAAAGCACAAACCAGCGGTGGTTCCTCTCACCAACACAGTTCTCAATCCAGGGACAGTGATGGTCGTAACGCCGGACACAGTGCTGACACGTCTGGCAGTGCTTTGATCTCATTGGCTGCTGCTTGGAATAAAGGTATTTGCATTGAGAGAAACGGAAATACATTTTTCTATTAAAAAGACATTATTCTTTGCTCTGAAACGCTGAGCCAAAGGACGAGCCAGTGCGCATTGACAGACTTGTTTGCAGCTAACCCAGTAGCATGCGCACACACACACACACACACACACACCAAGTATGTTTTTAAATGTAAATGTGTTTAGAAAGAAATCAGATTTAGCTGTACCTGGACTTCTTTCTGACTTTTTTGCTGCGGTCGTATCTGGTAAATTGTTTTGATTTCTGAGTATCACAATAGGAATAAATGTTCCTCTATGAATCATGAATGTATTTATAATGGAAGCTGAGGACTAACTGGTACAAAATACACCTGATTTGGTTATTGTCTCGTGTGAGTCTATTAAAAGACCTGTTAATCGATTTGAGAGTAATATCACGTTCAATTAAATTTTATTTATAGTATCAATTCATAACAAGAGTTATCTCAACTTTAAAGATATATTATATAATTTACAAGGACCCAACAGTTCGAGTAGTTCCCTCCAGAGCAAGCAAAAGTGCACTTCCAATCTAGTGTTTACATTTTTCATAGAGGGGTTAAACTTCATATTACATTTGGAACATGGAATGTACTTTTAATCGGCTTGGATCTTGCAGAAAGAAGGACAAGACTAAATACAGACATACAATAACTTCTTGTACACTGCTGTACACAGTGACCTGCCTGCTTAAATAACTGCTGCCTCTGTATTATCTAGGGTGACCAAACGTCCTCTTTTTCCCGGACATGTCCACTTTTTATGTATTGTTTGGGGTTACCGGTTATAAATTCATGAAAAAGTCCAATTTTCGCTGTTTTTCATGGCGTCATTAAGCGTGTACTTAAAATGACTTGCGCTTTGCACACAATACTACGGTACTTTCTTGCGTGACGTAATTCCCAAGAGGCTGCCTTGTGGGCGGCTTTGCAATGCGCACATACAGGGAGCAAATCAGACAGGGAGCCCATACAGGGAGCAGATCAGACAGGGAGCCCATACAGGGAGCAGATCAGACAGGGAGCCCATACAGGGAGCAAATCAGACAGGGAGCCCATACAGTGAGCAGATCAGACAGGGAGCCCATACAGGCAGCAAATCAGACAGGGAGCACATACAGGAGGTAGATCAGACAGGGAGCACATACAGGGAGCAGATCAGACAGGGAGAAGATCAGACAGGGAGCAGATCAGACAGGGAGCAGATCAGACAGGGAGCACATACAGGGAGCAGATCAGACAGGGAGCACATACAGGGAGCAGATCAGACAGGGAGCACATACAGGGAGCAGATCAGACAGGGAGCACATACAGGGAGCAGATCAAACAGGGAGCACATACAGGGAGCAGATAAGACAGGGAGCCCATACAGGGAGCAAATCAGACAGGGAGCACATACAGGGAGCAGATCAAACAGGGAGCACATACAGGGAGCAGATCAAACAGCGGGGCAGCATCGGACACAAAATGCAGAAGCGTAAGTGCAGCTTCACAGTTGAACTGCAAAAAAGAACTTTCTATGTACCGTCCCGGTCGGGTCTAGTGGGAGGCGGAGTGCATGTTTCAGTGTGTAATAAAGGTGCAAAGCTCACATGGACACCGAAAAACCTTATCTTATTACATTGAAAAGGTTTTATATTTATTTGAAGCAGGATTTTGAAGCTGAGACAGAATAGGTCATATTTAGAACATTATTTCATATTTATTTGAAAAGAGCTATTATTTTGTTACAGGTTGTTGCAGATTTTATTTTATTACATAAATTCATTTTTATTATAATTTATAATTTTGTTAATTAAAATTTTTGTACCATAAAGCATGTTCATTAACCTCTGAGAAGTCTGAATTTGTGTTTCAAGGCCGGGTCGAGTGTCCTCTTTTTTGGAAATCAAAATATGGTCACCCTACTATTACCTGATGTTTTGTGTTCACTGGAAGTGGTACAGGTGTGTAACAGAACTGTGCTGCTTGGCAACCCATCTGTTATTCAATACTACTGAGACTCTTAGTTCTGTAGAACTTCAAGTGTCACATTTCAGCCTGGCACCACAGATAGATGACAAATTACAAACACTATGTCTACAGACAATCAATCAATCCCACAGGCTCAGAAACACAGTTTAAAAAAAAAATTTAAATCTTAACTTCGGTTGTGTTTTTGTGTTTAAGTGACTGTTGGGAACAATAATCTTTGAAATTGGTCCAGTATTAACCCTTCTGCTGTCCTCGGGTCAAACTTGACCCCTTTTAAAAATGTCTATATAAGAAATATGGCATTCTTTTTGACCAAATTACCACAAAAAAAGGATGGATTCCATGCAACGCTCTTTGCAAATACAATTGATCACTTTCATTGAATTTTGGGTGAAAATTGAAATGGTTTCAAATCAGTAACTCACCCACTCGACATACGTTCCTCTGATCTTAACTATTAGTCAAAATAATTTTGAATTTCTGCTTTATTAACTCAAATATAGGTATAATTCTATACAAATGAGGATTATTGACCCTGGATTCCAAAAAGTAGTGTAAAACTAGTGGTGTTAGTGAAATAAAAAAAAATAATACATTGAAAATGTCAAATGTCGTTAAATTAACACAAGGATTAAGCGAGACTGCTGAGAGTTGGGAAAGGCGAAACAAGCCATAATGTAAATTATTGGGCAATTGTACACCTTCAATTTACGTCCACAAAAATTGGTGTTTATTTAAATGGAGTCTGGTTTTAGTTACAGTTGTCTCGCTCATTAATGATCTTTGTTCACATTAGTCACTTAGACACGCTTGGAAAAAAACTAAATTACCCTTTAACTCAAGGTCCTTTACTTCATCTGACAGTCACCTCCAGATCTTCCTTTTATCACTTATGTTATCATTTCATTTCAAACACATGAATAAAGGCTGGAGGTGTGGCGTTGAACATCTGCCACTTTGCTCATTTGAAAGCCATGATGTCAATCTTACTCATATGACCTCATAAGGGGAAAGATTCCAGATCGGCCCATCTGAGCTTTCATTTTCTCAAAGGCAGAGCAGGATACCCAGGGCTCGGTTTATACCTATCGCCCTTTATAGCCACTGGGGGACCAAGGCAGGCTGAGGGAACTCATATTAATGTTAAAAAAACTCATAAAGTGACATTTTCATGCCATGGTCCCTGAAAGCCCCTGAAAAATCTAGTAGGTGATCCTTTGGTTTAATGTTTTGTTTAGTTGATCTAATGGTTTCTAAGTCAAGAATGAACCTTCACATTCAAATACAACAAGATGAAAGTATGAAATTAATCATAGAAATTGACCAAAAAGAAAGTTAAAAACTGACTTTGACACTCTTTCTGCCTCTGTGTGTGTTATCCGTATGAAAGTGTTCTCATCGCAATAAATGCTTGCTCCTGGGGGATGATTTGTTGGGTCTCTGTAAACTATTGAGTATGGTCTAGACCTATCTATCCGTTAGGTGTCCTGAGAAAACTTCTGTTATGATTTCAAATTATAAATGAAATTGAATTGAATCTTGAAAGAACAACACATGCCACATGAGCCCATGGCAGCGTGGCGATTTGGTGGGAAGGGTACCTGCAGCAGACAGTGGCCACAACGGCGCTGTCGAAGGGATTTGGTGGTGGGTGGGATCATGTCCTGCTGCTCCTCAGTCACTCCCAGCGTGAACTGGCAAAACACACAGGACAAACTGGTCAGGGAAGCCACTGCATATTTTCAGTTCAAGCATTTATCATGACCTATTGTGTATGCTCATTTGTCATTTACAACAGATCTGATATACCCAAACGTCTAGATCTTTATCAAAAGTTGTGATGGAGCAGTGGATATGACACATGCCTTTGGTGTGGGAGATCTGGGTACGATTCTCACTGTGATACATCAACCAAGGTGTCCCTGAGACACTTCACCCCTAGTTACTCCAGAAGCGTGCAACCTCTGACATGTAAAGCAATTGTGAGTCGCTTTGGAAAAAAGCGTCAGCTAAATGACATGTAATGTAAAGAACGTATGGTATGGTAATTAGTGATGGCCAAATGAAGCTTTGTGAACCAGTGTCTTTATTTTCTAAGCCCACTACAGATTCATTCAAGCATGTTAAAAACATGAAGGAACAAAATGTGTTACTCTTAACTTAAGTAGCCTTTTAATAAGACACTATGAATTACATAAAACAACACAAACCACTAGCAATGTTAGATTACTTTCTGACAATTTAAAGACTGATTAATCGAGAAATTTATCTGTAGATGAATTGATAAATAAAATAACCGTTAGTTGCAGCCCTACAATGATCAGTATAGTGTTGTTTCTTTTCTTTTTCTTACACATGCCAGTATCCCTAAACAGGTGTCCCCGACATTCTCAGCATGTTTTTAACCATCAACATCTAGTAAGTAGGCTCCTAGTCCCAGTCAAACCATTACAGCTGCTTCTTTGGCTCCTGACATCAACCATTTTGACAAAGACTTGTGATATGGCTTAGGATAGAGATATATATTCACCTGTAAATTGCTGTCATCAGACAAAATGAAACCTGGGTCCATTAGAGAAACGGCAAAATAGAGCAACACCGACACCAGCACCAACAGGACAAAGACCACAGGCTGGACAAGCTGGCCTGTCTCCTCCTGCTTCCTCAGCTCTAAACACCAAAAAAACAGGAAGCTATTGATTCAATAATACATACTGTAGTCCTGCTGAGACGTCTCAGGCTCCAAAGAGGCAAGTTTATTTCATAAATCATGGCTATTATTTAAAAGTGTTAATGCCAATCTGGCAGTATTGTTAGTTTTCTTTCTGAGATAGATATGATATTGCCATTATACATCAAGAATTTGCTTGTTATTTCACATATTATACATTACTTAAAACCTACATTACTACACATAATGCAATGCTATGTGGTATCATGTATGTGTGTGACAGGCTTACCTGTATCATGTAGGAAGAGTATTAATGCTATGACCCATGTCAAAATCACATGAGCTGTTCTTACCAGGAACCCTGAGCCAAAAACATTTTTGAACATGGTCCTACTAGCATGTTGGAGCGTCCATCGCTAGCTTTATGGACCTGGATGCTCGGTTCAGAGTGGCAGGACCGTCAGTGACAGGATAGTCGGTGTGTAACGATAGTAGCGTAAGCTAATGGCAAAATGATATCCAGTACGTTAACCAAGCTAGCTAAACAACTGTAATTCCTAAAACATCAAAAAAAGAAGCGTCCTGTCAGAAAGCTAGCGTTAGCTAACGTTAGCTAACGTTAACGTCGCCAGGGCATTAACTAAGACTAGCGCTAGCCTGCGACGGTTCAGTCCATTTGGTTTTTCATTTGTGCCTGAGCCAAATGTTGAATTAAATACAAGTAAAAATACACAACATTTGAGTTTAAGCTTGGTTCGTTCTAGCATTCTGCATTTATTATTTTGTTGTTGTCCCTGTGCAGTCTAAGCTGTGATTGGCCGGCGCCAGTCACGAGACAGTCCAGGATAGAGTGGCGGGAGGGACAGAAAGCATCTCACGGCCCCGAGATGAGCAACCTACTTTTCTTCTTCTCAAAACAAGTAGAAAACTAGCTATTGGACCTTTAAAGTTAAAAAACTAGTCGAGTATGACTTTACTAAAAAGAATGTGAGACGGGGTGAAGTATTTTTGACTAACGTTATATTTTTGGTAACATGTAAACAAAACCTATCTTAACTTGAAAAACCCATTGATAGTCCCTTATTGTCTTGTTTTAAAGAGAGAATTACATGACAGTTTGAGATTATTCACAAGTTCACGTACAGTTTACAAACAATTGTGCATTATTGGGCTGAAACAACAAACAGATCCCTCCAGGGTTGCCATCTCCATCCTGTTATTCACAGTCCTCGAATATCTGCTCCTGTCACACAACCCATCAGAGAAATGTTACTGCGCCTGCAGCTCTTTGGCCCGTTGTTGATCCAGAATGAGAGGAGTTGGCAGTGTCTTCCCTTTCAGCAGCTGCTCCAGGCCCTGGCAGAACAAGTGAGATGGAGCTTAAATTACATCACCATATTTGGATGATACACTAAAGATGAAAGCAGTATATTCAATTTTCACAATTGATTTGTTTTGTTTTTTTAACATGTTCCTGCTCTATAGGTTTCACCATATTAATACTGTAACCCAACAACTAGGTTTGGCCTATCTCTACAAAGTGAAACTTTTTTTTTCTCCAATATCCTTAATGTTTTTATATGAATCTGTAGCCACTTTAATGTCCTCACCTCTCCGAAGTAGGATACCAGTGGTGAAATTTCACACAGTGCTGGATGACTGTCCCCTGCTGATGCACTATGGGGGGAAAACAGTTTTAGATTTCAAGGATAGAGTCAGATGTTTTCCAGTCTATCTAAATACAACAATCACAAGTGCATATGCCCATTAAAAGAGTTATTGGTAATCATTTCTCCTCTCCATAGAGAGTATTTTGTAGACACTTTCTTGATTTGACTAAGACTGCGGAAGCCACTTATTAGCTTTGGCTCAATTTCATTATTTATTGTTTATTCTTTTTTCATCCAGTGTTGTCCGTTAGGAAGGGCTCTCTTCATGGCCAGTTTGGCCAGGAGGAATCATTACAGCCACCAATAACTCTTCCTTAAATGTCAAAGTAAACAAGCAATTGTACTGTATATATTCAGTAGTAGATTTTCCTTTTTAAACAACAACAACAACTACTACAAAATCAAAGTAAATCCTACACATATACTGTATATTGTATTCTATTTGTACCATAATATTTTCTGCTTTAAAAGGGTTTTATGTTGACATGTTAACAATACGTTGTACCCTCCTTGTATTTGTTTTTTGTGATAAAATGTAAATTTGATATTTGTAACCTTTATGTTCTTATTTTGTTTTGTGTCAGCACTAGGAGAGTGTTTATCTAAAATGTGTCTGAATAATCCTATAATGGATGGGCCATGTAAGCGGCCAGACACAAAATAAACCATAAACCAACTATTTTAGTAAGATCTGCATTCCCCCCTTATAGTGTAAGCCACAATGTATAGAATTTGTATATGATTACAGCCTATTTAAAAATGTTCTTACTGCTACTTTGTATAATCAGTGTTACACTACGACCAGATGGTAACAGTAAGAATTATGCTTACTGTTGTAATTGTTTAAGTGAGTTTATTGATCATGCAAGGGAAAATTAAATTTTTTCCACTCTGTTGTAAGTTATTACTCACAGGCCCGAAATACACACACGCACAATATATAAATAAATATATATTTATACACACACACAAATGGAGAGATGTCAGAGTGAGAGGGCTGCCCGTTAAAGCAGTTGGGGGATCATTGCCTTGCTCAGGGCCACCCTGGCAGTGCCCAGGAGGTTAACTGGCACCTCTCCAGCTACCAGTCCATGATCTGTACAGGGACTTGAACTGGCAACCCTCTGGTTCCCAAGCCAAGTCCCCACCGACTGAGCTACTGCCAATAGATGCTTGATGTTGTTGTATAATGGTTCTTTATTAATTAATAAACCTTTTTCTGACTTCTGATGCCTTTTCATCCCTTAGGGCCCGTGATCTGCTTGCATCTAACTTTGTTGTGTGTTTTGTATTACATTCTGTTCTTTAAGTGCCCATATTATGAAGAAAAATAAATAAATCACTTTTTCTGGGATTTGGGGTGTTATTTTATGTCTCTGGCGCTTCCAACACGCATACAAACTTGGAAAAAATACATCCATGCAGTTTTGAGTGAGATATGTTTTCTGAATGTCCTCTGCCTTTAGTCTCCGGGTGAATTGTTAAAAATCTGCACGGCTTTCTACGTCACTAGCCGAGACAAGGTGGCTAACCGTAGCACATGCTAGCGCTAGCATGCTGATGTGATCTTACCTAGCTACTGAGCATGTGTGACTCCCAACAAAGATAGTATAGAAGTGAGATGTCTCACTCTGGAGCTAAAACAGAGACCCCACACAGGGTGAAAACTGGATCTCCAGCAATGTGCAGTACAACAAAAATATGGTGTTTTTTGAAAATTAACCATGTAAACCTATTCTGGTACAACCTCAAAATACAATTATGTACCTGAAGATGAGAATAATATGGGCACTTTAAAAAAAATCAATAAAATATTGTATAAAATAAAAAAAAAGATATCTAATTTTTACATTTCTGGCTGTTTTAAAACTATAAACAGAGCCAGGCTGGTTGTTTCATGTCTTATTGCTAAGTTTTGCTAATTGACTGCTGGCTCCAGCTCCATATTTAGTGTACAGACATAAGAGTGGCATTTCATCATCTAACTGTTAGCTTAAAAGGGTATTCCCAAAAATGTTAAAACTCCTCCTCTAATGTGATGAAATAGGATTTTGTAGCAGTTGGGAATGTATCAAATTAACCTTTGTAATAGATCTTTCTATTTGGGTCTAAGGATAGAGCAAATTGGTCATTGTGGGCTATGTTAATAAAATGTACTTGACTTTCTCACAGTAAACATTATGCCATGAAAAAAATGTATCCAGGGTCAGGGTTTAAGTTCTGATATTATCTGTTACTACAGGGTGTATATAATAAAACTGACCTGGCTGTAAGAGGCATGATATTCCCATGTTCATCCAACAGCGTGGCTCTTGCTGCCGTGACCCAGCGGCAGTGTTGAGCCAGTAAAGAGTTTCTGGCTGTGGTTGGATTGTCTGTGGCTGCTCCGTCTGCATTTTTTAGTGGGGAAAACTCGTCCTCCCTCACTACCTCAAACACAACAAAGTTCCTTCCAAAGACAGATAGTACATATTTGAATTAGCTGTAGAAATGCTGTTATGATTTAATGTTGTTCTATGTAGGGTAAAACAACAGATGCTAATAGCTGAAAACACAATATAACTCTCAATAATACCTTGAGAATGGAAAAACATCAAAAACAAATTTTTCCATCTTGATGCCGTTGGGTTTGGTGGGTTTGACTTGATTGCCACACAAGTCCACAAAGGGAACTTTCTTGAATGCAACATGTTGTTCCAGTTTGCCTATAAATTTCCTGTAAGATAAAAAATATATTTATATTCGTCTTGGGCCATACATTTCCGCAATTGTGTCCCATTAATCTGGCCAGTATTTTTTTTAAGAATATATTACAGACATAAGGGTTAATGAAGAGCAAACTTTGCCCAGATGGTGGTGCTACAGAGTAGATCAGGGATCTGGTGGGGGCCATGAATATCCAAAAAATGTATAGTATGTCAGTCTATCCAGCTGGAAAGGTTAATTGAAAAATATTTTGCTCTGGACCTAAATGTTGGATGGACAGACTAACATAACATTGGTTTTACACCATAGGTTATTACAAACCAAGGCATGGATTGACAATGTCACACCATCTGGTAGAATGTAGTGCTCTGAAGGTGTCATGAGTCTCTTAGATTATATTTTGTATATTTTTTCTTGATAATGACATTCTGCATGGAAGTAAATGAACGATAAAATAATTGAGTAGAATATTATTAGGTCTGCGTTTTGAACAGGCACTGTAGTAATATAGCCAATAACTAAAATTGACAGAATATTAGGAGGGTGGTTAGTAAGATAATAGTAATAGTTAACTTTATAATAGAAACAAGCCATATACCTGCTGGTTAGCAAACAAAAAGGAAACTCGCTATCACTCTTAAACCTACAATATTACACTAAATACAAACCATACAACTCGGCATACTTCAGTAACTAAGAAGAAAGGGAATTCTTTTTTAACACATCTGCTGCTTTTCAGAATGCTTAAAAAGACACGTGTTATGGTGTTGGAGATTGCTGATATATGTATTAAAACAGCTACATAAATTTCGTAAATCACCTAATTCACCACCCATACTTTTAGCAATGGATTCATATGGTACTCTATAGTGAGTATTTGGAGCAGCAGGTGTATGCAGTGTATGTGGTATTGAGTCAAAATAAACAACTAGTGTGTGTGTGTTCATGGTAATGAAAGAACATACAGTGCAAAATGTGTGGATCATTAATGTGCTAATAGTTATTGGATAGCAATGGAGCTCTATGGCACAAAGAATAAGATAAATTAGGTTTGAAAACACACAATTCTTGTTAGTATACTGTTGGTTTGGGTCTGCACATGGGATTTGTTGACAAAAATTAAAAATACAGAATTTCACCAACTTTTTTAAGTCAACATAGAGACATTTTCAAAGTCAAATTAATCTATACATTAAAGTAATTCAGCCTTGAGTTTGCATGTAGATTTAACTTGAAAAAACAGGACCCTTAAGGGCGTATCCTGTTAAACTTAGAAAGTCAATATGTTGTCTATATACTTCCACGAAATGCCTCTCACTCTCTAGACTGTAGTGTTTTTTACTCAAATCAGTCTGATTTCACTTGCTGTGACTCATATGTACCGTGAGGGATCGTACCAACACATATGCGACAGTAAAGGCTCTTACTCTGCTACATCCTGCAAGAAAGCCCTGGTGAAGAAGTGATTGCAGATGTTTCCAGCACAGTACACCAACTCCCCTCCAGGTCCTCGGAGCTCAGCTGTCTCCGGTTGGATCTCGCTGTACTCCACCACCTGGGAGACGCCTCGCACTCTGCAAACAACGCCCACTGGCTCAGCAGGGGACGCCTTCTCCACCACCTGACATGATAGAGACAAAAGGCCAGATGGAATCACAATTTTGAATTTTTCTCAACCCAGATTTTTATTTTATTCAACTAACCCTACCTCACCTAACACCAACCTCACCCTAACCCCTATGCCTGATTTCAACAGCTATTTCCCATCCTACCCCAAGCAATGAAACAACTTGTGGAAAAATCTAAGCATGGTTGAACCTGATCAGAAATATACAGTATATGCAGGGTATGACAGGCTGGGATCATTGTTTTATTTACCAACCCCTAAATATTTTAAAGTTTTACTTTTGCCTGTGCAGCACAATCCTTGGGATGTAGACTGACCTTCTCTTAACTCATTAAGGGTAAGCCCAGCCCCCCAAAAGGTAGATCGAACGCTCTGCCTTGTGACATACCCCCGCTTATTATTACCACAACAGTCCAGCCGACAACCAGCGCAAGCAGCACCAATCTGGTAGAGAACCGAGACTTAGAGCGGCTGCCTCTCATGCTGATTGCTTCACACTCGACTGCAACAGCCCCAGTGCATGCTGAAGGTCACAGTCTGATGAAGCCAACACAACCATATCATCTACAAAAACAAACAAAAAACAATTCCAAGGACCGTATATAAGACACTCTCCTCCCACAGGCTGCAATTGAGACCCTTTCAACAGAAACTGTGACAAGGGAACACCCTGGCAGAGTCTTCTGAGAATACAGACAAAGCTCTCACTCTGGTCATGTAAGGACCAGATGGCTCGTAGCAACGGCCCCGGTACCCCATACTCCCACAGGACACAGTCAGAGGCCTTCCGCAGGTCCACAAAACACATGAAGACTGGATGGGCAAACTCTCATGTTCCCCTGGAACACTGTTCATTTTACAAAGACCCAACAATTTCCCATGAGCAAGCATTTAGTGCAACAGTGGCGAGGAAAAAAAACGTCCTTTTAGGAAGAAACCTCAGACAAACCAAGGCTCTGGGAGATCAGGCTACCTCAAGTGGCCATGATAACAGTTATTTAACAGCTCTGTATTCAAATCAGAAATAGTCCCACAATATTCATGTTTGCCATAACATAACAATAGGTTACCTATTTTATATACTTTCCTTCCTTTGCAAGAGTGAGGTGGGAAGATGGATATCATTCTCATGTCTGTGTTATAAGTACAGAGCTGGAGTCAGAGCAGGTGGACATATCCGAGCAGGGACAAAAAGCTAGCCTGGTTCTGTCCAAAAATACATCTAACAGCACCTCTAAAGCTCACTAACCATTGTGTTTAATCTTTACACAAGCAGAAATGTATAAAGGATGCCTTCCTGCTCCAGCTTTGCATTTAATGCACAGGCATGACGGCAATATTCTCATCTAGCTCTCAGAAAGAAAGCAAATGTTGAGCTATTCCTTTAAGGGACTCTTTTATATCTACTGAATGATATTACTCTACCTTGGCTCCACAGTCAGCTCCTTTGCTCACACAGAACCCAATAAACACGGGGTCAGCCATTTTGACCAGGATGTTGTCTACACAGTACACATGCAGGTACTCCACTCCTCTCTTCTTCATGTCCTCCAGCACCTTGTTGTCCACCAACGCCTGGTACAGACCACCATTCCCATCTGACAGAGAGTGGAGAGGTTTTGAAACATGTTGCACTACCTCAAACTATCCTGAACACACATCAGAGGCAATAGGTGAAACCACAGTGGTTTTACTGATATTTGTGTCTGGATCTTCTGTAGGAGCTGATGTGCACCTACCTGGGGCCATGGCTAACTTCCCTTTGCCCTGCAGGATGACCTTTCCATCAAACGTTACCGCAGGGATCATCCTTTGCTCAAACATAACAATGTTAGACGGCTCCAGACCAAAGTAGTTGTTCTCCTTGAAGAACTTCTCAGTGGGTGCCAGAGTGAACTCACTGGTCATTATGTACCTGAAGAGTTGCCATAGTACAGACAAGGTGTTAAAATATATTATAAATAAGTTATTACTCTTTATAAGCTTGTTGACATTATTTATCTTAAAATGATCATGTTTTTAATCACATAACATTACTTTAAATATTTTTGTATCAACAACGGATCACATGACTACTCGTATGTGAAAGTGGTCACTCTTAGTAAAAAATCCACAAATAATTAAAGCTGTAAGCAGCTTTGGACTATTAAGTGAACAAGGTGTACCTAGTCCAAACACTGGGCTGTCTCGACTGTCTTGATTCTGCACATATTTCTGTTACTGTAGTCCTATTTATTTTTTATTATTTCATCCATGCGTGGCACAGCGGATCCGTGCACACTGTCTGGATAAACTGTTTTGGAGAAAGAATGACATTGGGGCCAAATTTATAACAATTACCATATTAATTTATGGGAGGCAAGGCGGGGTCGGTGGCTCATTCACGTGCGCTCACGTTGATTGTGATGTATAAAGAAAAGGTGCGCAGGACCTAGCATACGCCCGGTTTTAAACAGAATATTTCTGTGCGTAAAGTTTTAACCATCTTCGTATCTTTTATACGTGAGGTACTCTTGTTTATGTGGGAAATTTCAGGCAGATATGACAATGTACACTGTATACACAGCCACTTTCTTGTTCATTGCTAAAAACTCAAAATGTCCGCCACACCATTTAACGAAAAAAAAATTCTTTTAATAACTTTTCATCTTTAAGGTGTCGAGATGGTAGTCCATCGGATGAGAGGAGTTTGTTAAAGTATAGCATCTTGACTTTTAGGCCTACTTCCTGTTGCCAATAGGGGGAGTTGTGACATTGTGACGGCGTGTAGATGTCATCAGGGTTGGACTTTAATGAATCCTGAAAAGTTTCGAGTCAATTGCCAATTGGACAATGTACACTCAAGTTACAGCCACTTCCTGTTTTGATGGCAAAACACACAAAATGGCCTCCCTGCCACGGGGCCTTTTAATAACTTTTCATCTTTAACGTCTTAAGATGGCACAGACCAAATTTGAAGTTGATCGGATGAAATCTCTAGGAGGAGTTTGTTAAAGTACGACACGTGGAAATGGCCAAAATCACACTAATTTCAAACTTTCAATTCAAAATGGCGGACTTTGTGTTGGGTTTAGGATATGGCTTCAATGAAGTTTTTTGTACATCTTTACATGATACATACAGTATAACCAAGTTTCGTTAGTTCACGTTAAACGTACTGCTGGGGCTCAATTCTTTTGAACTTTGTAGGGGGTGTAGTCAGCCATTTTGTGTGTCTATTCCCAAAACCCTTAAAATACGTACATTTTCACTAGACTTTATGCGGCCGGCAATTTAGGTGAGTTTATGAGTATGTTAAGCCCCTCAAAAAGGCAATTTATTTGCCGGACGAAGGAATAATAATAATTCTTCAGCATCCTTCAACGCTCCACTTAGCTTTCAACCATTATCTCACTGTTGGCAGTAGGCCGCTGTTTTCAGTAAAAAAAAAAGCTCTGATAAATTCACTGTCCAGCACCAAACAGCAGACAGACAGTTAGCAACTAGCTGGTAGACAAACAGCATGTCCGTCCTCCAAAGGCAGAGAGCAGTAACTACAAATAAAAAGCTTAAGTTTGAAGTTTTTTTAGCCACAGCTAGCAATGGTTATCTCATCAGTAAGCTTTAACTCGGCTCTGTTGTTGTAACCATTGTTTCTTTTTAGTTTTCTTTGAAATAATACAAGTCTATGCCATTAAAAACGAATGCCAACAAGTCTGGTTAACTAAATTGTGTATGCAGTTACTGTAGGCTTTGTAGGGCATATTTAGCAGCTAATATTAATAGCTAGATATTTTCTTTAAAAAAAAAACTAAACCGGAGATAAAAGAAGAGTGAATATTGGCATTACATGTGCCAGGTAAACAGAAACATGACATCAATTGAATGCTAATGTTGCTTCGTGTCTGCTGGATGTGTAAATGAACAACATGTTCGCCATGACAATATAACGTGTAACTATTTACTATATTGGTTTACAGCTTGTTTCTACAGCTGCCAGAAGTTTTTTATAGTGCTTTGTACTGTAATGTCTGGGAGTTGTGTTTAACATACCCTGTGTTAGCAAAAGCCTACACATGGTCATAGTGAAGAAAGATCCATTGTGCAATATTACCATGGAACGGTGCATTTGGAGCCATACTTTCTGTCGGCCAGCTCCTGGATTTTGTGAATGCGCTCTGTCTGGATTTGATACAAGGTTTTGCCGCTTGGTAGCCCAACGTTATACATCCCTTTGGGATACTGTACACCAAGGCGGGTCCCCTGACCACCAGCCAAAAGCAGGACTCCAACTCGATTCTCTGATATTTGCAACAGCCCTGTCAAAATAGAGTGGTAACATCATCAACAGCAGCAAGGCGTATAAATAATCTCTCTAGTATTTCAGAGGAAAAAGCAATGATAAAAGTCATATACTGTATATATAGTATATATACAGTGAGGAAAATAAGTATTTGAACACCCTGCTATTTTGCAAGTTCTCCCACTTAGAAATCATGGAGGGGTCTGAAATTGTCATCGTAGGTGCATGTCCACTGTGAGAGACATAATATTAAAAAATATTACAAACCCTGACTTCTTTGCCTGTCTATACCTTTTTGCTATAATGCCTGATTTCCACCGGTTGCATAACGGCTGTGGATCGGCTCCACTGCATGTTGGCTCTGTGCGCCGCACGTCTGCCGTGTGCTGAATTGTTGCAGAGCTCTGCGTATCTGCACCGGAGGGCTGCCGGAGCTGGGACGGAGCTGGGATGCAGATGGGACGCAGCTGGGACGCAGCTGGGACGCAGCCGTTCCTTAGTCAGTGAAAATACACACATTGACTAATGGAAACCGAATGACTCCGCCGTTCTGGAGCGGATCCGCAGCCGTTCCGCACCCTGAAGGCAGACATGCTTGGTTCTTTCAGTGAATGATTGTCAAATTTTACCAAGAATATGTTTATAGCATTTACTATATTACTGGGACATTTTGGGACAGATTTTGGGAGAATTGCTATGGATGAAATACACATGGTAAGAAAAAACTATGTTTAACCATGTATCCAGCTAATTTAAATAGATCACATTACTGTAAATAAATATTGTATATGCCGTTTTTTATGGCCTCAATAGCTACTTTCAAGTCTTCCCCAATACAGCATTATGTTCATTTAGTAAATTAGGTTCCAATTTATTTTTCCAAGGAAACATGTCATTCAACACAGAAACCGTAGCAAAGCGGCGCACACAGTTTTGTGATTGTGATGTCCCTGCTGAGTTAAATGATGGCCTGTCTGTGTTTAATATATTACATCTATGGTAGGCTGGAGGTTTTCTGCTCATGGAGCAAAAATACTGAATACTGTAAAGTTTTCAGCCTATAATATATGTATACACACATTTACAGTTTTGTCTACACATTTACAAATCTCAATACACTTAAAAATCTGCATAGCCTAGAGATTTAGATATTTTATTTGACACATTTAGGCTACAAATCTGATGCACACACCAGAGATACAATTGCACAACTCTCCACACACATATGCGAATGTGTTTGTCAAACGGCCGTGGGCTACGTGTACCTCTAGGGGTACTTTGGAGGACTATACGTAGCTATTTAACATCATGTTTAATAGTTACAAGGCTGTTGTCCAGAACATTGTTCCTCTTTATGTACACTTTTTTTCTTATCAGAAATGTGACATTTGTGTCACCTTATCTATTCCTTCCTTCCTTCCTTCTACTGTCCTACTTTTACAAGTTTCTCTCTTTTTTCAAAGTTATGTCCCAGTTTTTTATACTATTTTTGACCTATTCTTGCCTTACTTCCTTCCTTCTTTCCACCATCTTTTTCCAAAGTTTTTCACCTTTTCTCATTAGCATTTCAAAGTTTTTTCAGTTACAAGGCTGAGTAGTTTAGTAAATCTATCGCTGACAGTCTTTATATAGACTTTTTTTTCTACCAAAAATGATAAGTGCCGGTCGAGGTGTACTGGGCTTAAAGAAACAATTCAAAAGGGGTACATTATTGGAAAAAGTTTGAGAACCACTGCTCTAGGTGTATCCACTGGGGACAGGAAGACAAGTCCTTACTACTTTTCAAAATCCACACACACACACACACACACACACACACACACACACACACACACTAATTCGTTTGATGTTACTTTATCTATTCATCTCGGTGATCTATGTATAAAAATAAGTTTTTGTTATACATGGTTGTAGCTATTATTCTTTCTGGGAGAATCATTAATATAAACTTAATTAATTACTTGATTATGTATTACCTACTCCATAAAATGATGTAGAAATGCAGGGATTTAAAGCCACTGTACGTCGCACTAAATGCTTAATCTTCTGGAATTAATGGAATTATTGGGTTTGTCTTTGTTAATTTTATAGTGTAGTCTACTCTACCTGTCTTTGGAAAACTCTTGTCCAGACTCCCGATTTTGTGTGTTCCCCCACAACACCCTTTTTTATTGATTTACTACAATAACGCAAAATAGGCCTACAAAAAAGTAAAGTCCTGTATAAAAACGGCTTGCAGTGAGAGCATTACAGGTTACCGTAAAACATGTAAAAACATTTACCTTCATTTTCCCACTCTGCAAGAGAATCTTTGTCACTTTTCCTCGCGCTGCCGATGGACTCTGGGGGAACTGGCTCTATGTGTTGATCCAAGCTGGCAGGCGGGGAGGCTGCAGCCCTGGCGGCCCCTTCGCAGTGGTCCTTAAGTCCCTTTAGATCCAGCTGAGACAACTCTTGGAGGAAGCTGTCTCTCTCCACCTCACACAGCTCCGACCAAAACTGTAGGATGTGAGACTGTCCTGCACTCTCTAAACTCTGCTTCACTTGCTCCAAGGACAACATTTTGTGTCTCGGTAACAAAGCAAACCGTGGAGTAGAAAATTGAAAAATGAATAGCCTAGTCTTTCATCCTACTTCCTTCTCTCAACAGGAGCTATAGGCGCGTGGTAGTTTGTAGGAAATGACTGTCTCGTGACTGCAGCTCTCGGACCCAACCGGTTCCGTGGTAAATACGGTTTTTACAACAGGATATGCCGCAGGCGCTGCTGCTGAAAAAAATCCTCTTTATGCAGCTTTAGGTTTACAAAGGCGGCGAAAACATGTTTGAAACCGCATTCGGTAAACCGACGTGTAGACGACTTCCTCTTAGTCAGCAGCGAGGCACGGGACCAGTGAGTCCGAGGGAAAGCTGTGCTGACTCAGCGTCTCTCTAGCTAGCTTAGCCTACCGACTGCTGCACTAAAAGTATCAGCACATACCACCAAATTCGACATTAGATAAGGAAAGTACTGCACTATAGGCAACTACCTAGTATCATATCATATATATCATATCAATAAGTATTTTACTCCAAATCCTTTCATCTTGTAGAGTACATTGACTCAAATAAATTCTAGGTAGACCTACTTGTACTTTATTTAATAGTATTTCCATATTATATAACTTTAAAACTTCTACTCCACTACCTTTTAGAGGCATATATATTTTTTTACTACTGTACACTTCATTTATCTGACAGCTTTAGTTACTTTTCGGATTACAATCTTTCACAAGCTTCCTGTCCAATGAAAACCATATATCTTCAGTAGTGTTAATAGGTTTGTGTTACACTGAAGGGCGAAGTGTTCCTTTATGGGTTGAGAAAATTCTCCTACTTCTTTTACTAAAGACTCGTTATTCATTTTAAAATTCTCATGGATCAACTGGAAAATACATCCTCACAAAGCTAAAAAATGTGTTTCTGAGCTCATGAAAACATGACTTTATAGAGATACCTGGTTCTCACAGGACAATGACCCTACAAACATGATAATCTTAGAACATATGATGCATTGCTGTAGATTAAACTACCTAACAGTATGTAAAGGAGTTAAACTTAACTCAGGGTATTATTTTGTCTGATTGATATACTTCTATAGCCTATATTTTGAAAAGGATTTTGTCTGAAGAAGTGATGTTAATTAAATCTAATGTTGAGGAGGGACGGTTCAATTTAATTTGTTCAATTAAGTTTTATTGGAAGATTTGAGTTGTAGATATTCATGGAAGTGACTGCTCCTAATGCCTACGTACAGTGAGGAAAATAAGTATTTGAACGCGCCTGTTTGAGGTCGTTAGCTGCATGAAGACACCTGTCCACTCCATACAATCAGTAAGAATCCAACTACTAACATGGCCAAGACCAAAGAGCTGTCCAAAGACACTATAGACAAAATTGTACACCTCCACAAGGCTGGAAAGGGCTACAGGGAAATTGCCAAGGAGCTTGGTGAAAAAAGGTCCACTGTTGGAGCAATCATTAGAAAATACAAGAAGCTAAACATGACTGTCAATCTCCCTCGGACTGGGACTCCATGCAAGATATCACCTCGTGGGGTCTCAATGATCCTAAGAAAGGGGAGAAATCAGCCCAGAACTACACGGGAGGAGCTGGTCAATGACCTGAAAAGAGCTCGGACCACCGTTTCCAAGGTTACTGTTGGTAATACACTAAGACATCATGGTTTGAAATCATGCATGGTACGGAAGGTTCCTCTGCTTAAACCAGCACATGTCAAGGCCCGTCTGAAGTTTGCCAATGACCATTTGGATGATCCAGAGGAGTCATGGGAGAAAGTCCTGTGGTCAGATGAGACCAAAATAGAACTTTTTGGTCATAATTCCACTAACCGTGTTTGGAGGAAGAAGAATGATGAGTACCATCCCAAGAACACCATCTCTACTATGAAGCATGGGGGTGGTAGCGTCATGCTTTGGGGGTGTTTTTCTGCACATGGGACAGGGCGACTGCACTGTATTAAGGTGAGGATTACCGGGGCCATGTATTGTGAGATTTTGGGGAACAACCTCCTTCCCTCAGTTAGAGCATTGAAGATGGGTCGAGGCTGGGTCTTCCAACATGACAATGACCCGAAGCACACAGCCAGGATAACCAAGGAGTGGCTCTGTAAGAAGCATATCAAGGTTCTGGCGTGGCCTAGCCAGTCTCCAGACCTAAACCCAATAGAGAATCTTTGGAGGGATCTCAAACTCCGTGTTTCTCAGCGACAGCCCAGAAACCTGACTGATCTAGAGAAGATCTGTGTGGAGGAGTGGGCCAAAATCCCTTCTGCAGTGTGTCAAACCTGGTGAAAAACTACAGGAAACGTTTGATCTCTGTAATTGCAAACAAAGGCTACTGTACCAAATATTAACATTGATTTTCTCAGGTGTTCAAATACTTATTTGCAGCTGTATCATACAAATAAATAGTTAAAAAATCATACATTGTGATTTCTGGATTTTTTATTTAGATTATGTCTCTCACAGTGGACATGCACCTACGATGACAATTTCAGACCCTTCCATGATTTCTAAGTGGGAGAACTTGCAAAATAGCAGGGTGTTCAAATACTTATTTTCCTCACTGTATATCTGGACCAGTTGGGAGAATGAAATGTGTTAGAAGTGTGATGCCCTTTTCCATCATTTGTGTAACACATCCTTTGTGTGTGTGATTGTCAGATTTTTTTAAACATTAAATTTATTTGTAATTACTTAGGAATTCTAAATAAGACACTGTCGTTGAATCCACATGACGCAAGCCTTTAAGGCCGATTTATTGATGCAATCAAGCTGGTACATGCCAATCTGACGTCAAAATGACGTAGATCTCGGTGGCGCACGAGGATTTTTTGAGTGTGCGTTCAGAGGGTGCGCACCACTCTTTTTTTTTTTTTTTTTTTTAGCAGCGACAAAGTGGAAACTGGAAGTTTGAGTGTAAACAGATGAAGACTGAGGACAATCAGTGTGACTGCAAGTTTCTCTTTTAAACTCACTGGGTTAAGTGAATGAAAGGCTTGATCCGACAAAGTAGGTCATCCAATCAAACCACTGTCTGGTACTAGTACTACTTCTTTAATTACAGTACTATTTAACGTGTTGTCTACACATCTACAACTAACTGAAAGTGGAGTTTCATTGGTTTCGCACTTATTCAACAACTTCCCCAATTTTAACTTCCACCTGACTGTCTTGCACTGCTGTCGTGTACGTTGATGTGTCTGCTGCCTGTCACATGTGTAGGCTGTTTATTGGTTTTGGCTCTCTGCCTACTGACTCTTTTAACCTTCATGAACAAGCCTGTACAGTTATCGGGACGGTGCAGTTTCTCCCCATCAGGCAGAGCGGGTGCTGCCGTTTCTGGAGAACCACCTTTCCTCATATAGGACTCATATAGGGTTATAAGCCAAGGTAAATGCCTGCTCACCCCATCTTATAAGATTATAAAGGGCCTAACATTATGTGCTGTTAACTTTTGACTCTATTTTGGATAATTCTGCCTCACTATGGTTTAACTGTAACTTACAGGTGGGAGGTCAGTCTTTTCTTGTGGAGGCCCTACTATAAAAGGGGTCTTTTAAGTGCTTGGGGAACTGTAAAGGAGGTAGACTCAAATCCTATGTTTTCAGACTCAGAACCTACCTCCCATGTTGAGTACAGGAGACATTTAGTAAAAGCATTGAGCATCACAATATTACAGAACTATTAATTTAAGAATTTGCCCAATCAGATATCAGTATGGAGGAAAGCTGTGAGTATTTTATCTTCAGACACTGAGTAGGACATTTTGTGTACAGAGAAATGTGAAGAGACTTCAGAAAGCTTGGACTTTAAACTACTTTGAGGACTTTAACGCCTGCAAAGCGTTTGGAAGCTAAATGAAGAAAAAATGCCACTGGAAATAACAAGGCATTGATAAATAAATAAATTTAGGTTGTCTGTTTAAATGTACAGTACATGAATACAGCATGTTCATTTCACTTAGAGATGTCGCTCCTGATGCAGAGCGTATTCATTAAGTATTGATGGTAAACTTATTATTGGAAAACATCTTATACCTACTGTTGATGTTGACTGAGGGTTGGACGTTAAGCAGCTTTTAATCATTTATTATGTAATAATACCTTTATTTATAAAGCGCATTTCAAAACAAGTTACAAAGTGCTTGACATTCATATAAAAATCAAAAACAATAAAAATGACAGATATTCAACAAACAATAAAATCAATTAAAAGCAAATCTAAAGTAGTAAGTTTTTTTAAAGAGATTTAAAAGAAGACAATGTGTTGGTTTCCCCGATCTCCTGCGGTAGGTTGTTCTACAACTCGGGGGCCCGAGCAGAAAAGGCCCAATCACCTTTAGTTTTCATTTTTGACCAGGGACTTACCAAGGGGGTAAACCTCTCTTCACAACGCATAGCTCCTATGGCGCCATTTTGATGCAAACAAGCCATCACCTGCCGTTAGCATTCCATTGACTCCCATTAATTGCCATTAACTGCCATTCTCCATCTCTACAAGATTGGGAATGATTGAGATTTCTCTTGCACAGCTACCAGAAGACATGTTGCCCACGTCACATCTACGTCTTCAAGCTCAGTTGGAGGCTGCGCAGTAACGCTCAGCCATCTCCAGAAAAGAGCTTCTAATAGACTTCACTGGTGTCCGTCCAGAACAACGGGATCTGTTGACCCATTTCTTTAACTGTCTATGGGGGGGACCTAATGAGTCATGGTATGTTGTTGGTACTATGTTAGGTTACCATATAGTACCAGTCAAAGGTTTGGATGGACACTCACTCACTCACACACACACACTTTGAGGTACTTCTACGTCACTACATTTGATGTCAACAATAGTCATTAATGCTCTTCTTCAGTGGATCAATAGGCTGCGTGATTCTATTCTTTTGACAGTGGTGCAAAGGAACTTTTATTTAAGTTGAGGTACTCATGTGGCTTTATTCTGACATAAAACAAACTAAAATCAACTGTAATTTCTTGTTTAAATATGTAGAATTTTGGAAGAAAAAATATCTACCCCCAATGAAAAAAAAATGATAACCAACAAATGAATGATGACAAATCAATTTATAATAGTGGAGTTTTAATCATTTTTTCAATTATTTCACAAAATGTTGGTTCATTTAAATATTTTACAACATTAATTCATATGATTGTTAAATAGTTTTCTTTTTAATTTAGCATTGAACACATTGGGGTTCTACATCATTGAAGCGTTGAATTTGAAACCATATCAGAGTTGCTTCTAGAACTCTAAAACAAAGCACTTCTTCGCCTCAGTTTGTCACCAAGACCATAATTACTCTAAAATCCAAAAGAGACTGGAATACATTCAGCAGAACCAATAGATCACAAATTCAATCATGAATCCTTTTATTGTGTGAAAATAAATAACAGGAATTAAGCAGAGTACCTTAAAGTGCATTCAATGTTCCACAGACTCCACCTCTTAGTGTTTAAGTGCATTTAAGAGAGGCACACAAGGCACTCATGACCGCCTCTGCTTGGATGTGGCTGCTGTGTGATTTAAAGGACTATTTGCTTACATACAGGGTTCTAAATGTACTAGCCAAATGGGTAGTGAATGTTCAAATTTTACCAGCCACTCAATATTACCATTTTGTTTTGGCTGGTTAATAAAGCAGATCTACCAGCCACTTGGAGATTTTACCAGAATTTGGCTAGCAGATGGTGCTAATTTTGAACCCTGTTTACATCGCCCAAGAATGGAAAATGTCTTTAGCTCACAAGCTGGTGAAATAAGATTCAGCTAATAATACAATTACAATTAAAGCAAAACTGTTCTGGACGTGAAAATATAATAATGGATATTTTGTACAAGAATTAAGGAAGAATGGAGGCGTAGCTCAGAGAGGCTTCTGTGAAACGTCTCTACACACTTTGAGATTGAGTGTGTCAGTATGACAGCCGGCCGAGGGGCGTGACAAAGCGCTACCTGGGAATAAGAACGGGCTGCTCAACCTGCACTGTTATTGGCTGGGGGGGGGGGGGGGGGGGGTTTTACAAACCCACATGGGGCCCAAAGGATCTTTATAAACGTCCAGTACACAGAAGAAGAAGAAAAAATAAAATCCAGGCAGATTGCAGGGTCTCTGCAGTTACAAACGTCACCACACACTGGGGCATATGTGATGACTGATTATTTTTGTATATGTTTTTTTTTTTTTTTTTAATAAAATACTACACAATATACCTTTTAAAGCAACTGAAGAAGTTGTGAATCTTGGGAAAGAAAAAGGAAATTCAGTGTTTCATTACCCTGTAATTGCCACATTTACACAGCGCGGTAGGTGTCATGGAGAAAAAAAGACCCAAACAAATTCATGGTCTTGTTTTTATCATCTGTGCGCTGGATTACTCAAGCCTAGTTAACCAACAGTATACAGCTACTGCATTGTTTTCATTAAGCCGAGACTTTGTGGCTTTGTTTGGGGGGAGAGAGGGCAAGAGACAGTGCTCGAAAGCCAAAACTATTTTAAAAAGAGTATGGACTGAGGTCAGAGGTTATCTGCCTTAGCAAAGCCCTTCAAGATTCATCCTTTACACAGACCAGCAGGACTACACCTGCCACATGGCAACATGACATTTACTGGTACCCCAGTAAACTACCTTACTTAATTCAATGTAAACTTTTGTCTTGTTGAAGCAATCCGGGATTGCTTAAAAGACATTTAAATAAGAGCAACAAACAGAAATTGTTTTCTCAAGTAGTTTTCTCCATCTTGGAAGTCTTCATCAGCCTCTTTGCTTTTTAAAGTTCTCATTCACATCATTTCACGTTAATCCTTTAAACCCTGGAATTTCACATTTTATAAAATGTTAAATGTCAGCTGCTTGCTTCTTCGAGCCCAACGCAGGAAATCTTCAGCTCAAAAACATTTGGCCTCTTGATCTCCTCACTATGCCTCCCACCTCACTTTGACTGGACCCCCAGTGCAATCTTGAGGTACTCGTAGACCACGTAGCTGATGCTGACAGATGGAATGACCTTCATGAAGTTGGGTGCCAAGCCTCGGTAAAGTCCCATGGGCCCCTCGGTCCTAACGATGTGTCTGAACAGGGCCTTCATGGTCATTTGAGGACCCCCTTCCAGTGTTGCTGAGGAAAACAGAGGAAGACAGGCTCATCCAACACTGCACCACACATAATGCTACTCCTGTGTTGACTTCTGCCGTGCCTTCAGTACACATGAATCTTACCGTACGGACAAGTCGATGAACATCATGCACCATGCTTAATACAGATGCTCCAATCTGGATTCTGAAGTCATAATACAGTCATTCCACATAAGAACTCTATACATACTTTAGACAAAGGTTGCTGCCGCTACCTGCATTGTTTCTAAAACGACAGCAGAGCCAAGGATAGACAGGACAGCTCTCGTAGAGAGATCTCGCAGGGATATTTACCGCTGCCGTCTGAGTTTATGATGGAAGTAATGTGGCCCCAGCAACCAGAGAAACCACACTGAGGAAAATGACGCAGGTGTTCATTTTACAATCCAAGTTCCCTGAACTATACATACACCTCAAACAAGGCAAACTTTATTTTTTACAAAGCTTGCAGAAACATCAGCTTCAAGTTTGATTATGTGGTCTTGGCCAATAAGCAATGTTTATGATATTAGTTAGATTTGCAATATTAATTGTGTCAAATTACAGAACATTCCCTCTGTTTTAAAGATGTTGGGCATTTTAGGCCTCTACAGTGCCTTGCGAAAGTATTCGGCCCCCTTGAACTTTTCAACCTTTTGACACATTTCAGGATTCAAACATAAATATATAACAATTTTATTTTTTGTGAAGAATCACCAACAAGTGGGACACAATTGTGAAGTGGAACGAAATCTATTGGATATTTTAA
Source organism: Etheostoma nigrum (assembly GCA_029931835.1). Taxonomy (NCBI): domain Eukaryota; kingdom Metazoa; phylum Chordata; class Actinopteri; order Perciformes; family Percidae; genus Etheostoma; species Etheostoma nigrum. The sequence goes on from CM057252.1 coordinate 26,249,036, forward strand.
ACTTTTTTAGCAAATAAAAAACTGAAAAGTGGTGCGTGCAAAATTATTCGGCCCCTTTACTTTCAGTGCAGCAAACTCACTCCAGAAGTTCAGCGAGGATCTCTGAATGATCCAATGTTGTCCTAAATGACTGATGGTGATAAATAGAATCCACCTGTGTGTGATCAAGTCTCTGTATAAATGCACCTGCTCTGTGATAGTCTCAGGGTTCTGTTGAAAGCGCAGAGAGCATCATGAAGACCAAGGAACACACCAGGCAGGTCCGTAATACTGTTGTGGAGAAGTTTAAAGCCTGATTTGGATACAAAAAGATTTCCCAAGCTTTAAACATCCCAAGGAGCATTGTGCAAGCGATCATTTTGAAATGGAGGGAGTATCAGATCACTGCAAATCTACCAAGACCTGGCCGTCCCTCTAAACTTTCAGCTCAGACAAGGAGAAGACTGATCAGAGATGCAGCCAAGAGGCCCATGATCACTCTGGATGAACTGCAGAGAACTACAGCTGAGGTGGGAGAGTCTGTCCATAGGACAACAATCAACTGCACAAATCTGGCCTTTATGGAAGAGTGGCAAGAAGAAAGCCATTTCTCAAAGATATCCATAAAAAGTCTCGTCTAAAGTTTGCCACAAGCCACGTGGGAGACACACCAAACATGTGGAAGAAGGTGCTCTGGTCAGATGAAACCAAAATCGAACTTTTTGGCCACAATGCAAAACGATTTGTTTGGCGTAAAAGCAACACAGCTCATCACCCTCAACACACCATCCCCACTGTCAAACATGGTGGTGGCAGCATCATGGTTTGGGCCTGCTTTTCTTCAGCAGGGACAGGGAAGATGGTTAAAATTGAGGGGAAGATGGATGCAGCCAAATACAGGACCATTCTGGATGAAAACCTGTTGGAGTCTGCAAAAGACCTGAAACTGGGACGGAGATTTATCTTCCAACAAGACAATGATCCCAAACATACAGCAAAATCTACAAAGGAATGGTTCACAAATAAACGTATCCAGGTGTTAGAATGGCCAAGTCAAAGTCCAGACCTGAATCCAATCGAGAATCTGTGGAAAGAGCTGAAAACTGCTGTTCACAAACGCTCTCCATCCAACCTCACTGAGCTCGAGCTGTTTTGCAAGGAAGAATGGGCAAGAATGTCAGTCTCTTGATGTGCAAAACTGATAGAGACATACCCCAAGCAACTTGCAGCTGTAATCGCAGCAAAAGGTGGCTCTACAAAGTATTAACGCAAGGGGGCCGAATATTTTGGCACGCACCACTTTTCAGTTTTTTATTTGCTAAAAAAGTTTAAAATATCCAATAGATTTTGTTCCACTTCACAATTGTGTCCCACTTGTTGGTGATTCTTCACAAAAAAAAAAACTTTATATCTTTATGTTTGAAGCCTCAAATGTGTCAAAAGGTTGAAAAGTTCAAGGGGGCCGAATACTTTCGCAAGGCACTGTATGCAATAGGACAGCTGAAGTCTGAGCTATCCGGACACCCGTGGGAGGTGGGTGCTCTACCAGGTGAGCTACCTACATTCCTCCAGAGTTCTGCAGTGACTGACCTTGTGCCTGCATTCGAGTCCTGACCAGGGCCAGTGGGTAGCTGGCTAGCTGGCCACACGTGCTGGAAGTGGTGCCACAAGCCAGGAGCACAAACACTCCTGGATTAGCGCTGTCTTTGGCAAAGCACTGCAGCCAGTAATTCTTCAGAGTCTGACAAAAAAAAAAGAAAGCAAATGTGTCAAAATAATAACAAAAAAACAATTAAGAAATTATCCAATGAAAACAACCACACACCTCATAGACAGCCAGGTCGATGCCAGCATAGGGGATGATGCCCAGCATGTTGGGGACATAGCCCTTATAGAAAGCAGCCACGCCCTCCTTCTGAAAGATATGTTTGGCACAATCCACGATGCCCGAGTACTGGCCTGTCCTCCCCAGGGCCAATCGTGTCTTCAAGACCTGAGAGACAGACTTTGACTTTTAATGAAAGCTTTCCCTTAAAAACCCCAGTGCACCTAATTTTACCCATCTAGACTCACACCTTCACTTGCTCATCAACACATGCATAGACCACAATCCCCCACTGAAAATCTAAAGTAAGAAACAAAATGAATGGTCAAGAGTCAACCAAGATACAACCAATAAACAGCTTTATAGTGAAATAGAAGCTGCTGGAACACGGGTGTCAGGGTCCAAAGTTAAACATGTTTTACATCCCCACAGGCTAAGAGGCTGCAAGCATTCATGAATGTTTTTGTGACTGAGACAATAATTCCATCACAGAAAAGTAAGAGTTGTAGAAATGATTGGAAACTCAAGATGTGCCATGACAAGTTAATGTGAACCTTGCTTTTTATTAAAGGTCCCATGACATATAATACTGTATCTGAAGTCTCTTTTCCAAAATTCAGCCTCGGAGCAGAATTACAGCCACTAGAGCCAGTCCCACAATGAGCTTTCCTTAGTATGTGCCATTTTTGAGTCTGTAGCTTTTGAGGAGGAAAGAGGGAGGGTGGGGGGGCAAGGTGGAGGTTGGGGGTGTGGCCTTGACCAACTGCCACTTAGCTTGTTTGAAAGCCATGGTTTCTCTCTCTCTCATGGGTGGGCCAAATTCTCTGGGCGGGCAAAGCAGAGAAAGGGGAGGTAACCTTATGAGGTCATAAGGGGCAAGATCCCAGATTTCTGAGCTTTCATTTTCTCAAAGGCAGAGCAGGACACCCAGGGCTCGGTTTACACCAATCACCATTTCTAGCCACAGGGGGACCATAGGCAGGCTGGGGGAACGCATATTTATGTTAAAAAAAACTCATAAAGTGAAATTTTCATACCATGGGACCTTAAAATACCTTGTGTTGTCATCATCATTTACATATACTTTATGCATAACTGAAGGTCTGGTAGTCTGATGTGAAGATCTGATTTCTTTCAGATAAGAGGTCACAGTACAGTATCACATGATGCATTCATGGCTTAAAGTTGGGCAAGGTTTAAATTAAATGGGCAGTCAGTCACAAGACAAAAACCCAGGAGTCCACCCAGCTATTTCTGCATTCAAACATATTGAGTTATGAGTTGCTACATAACATTTACAGAATAAATACAATCGTTATTTTAAGGTCTTACTTATTTGTTTTATTCTGTTTGTGCTCACTGATCTCTTACCTCCATGGGGTAGATGCTGCTCTGGGCGCTTGCACCAGCCAGAGAGCCTGCCACCAGCCTCTCTGTGATGCCCAACGTCTCCTGGTTACTTCCAATTAATCGTTTAATCTGACAGACAGGACATGTTTTGTCATGCAACAACAATAATGTGAAATAAAATAAACGGCTTATTGGAGTCAGAGGTGTATTGCTGCATACCTGTTCGTAGGCCATGAACTTAATAGCTGACTCAGGGGCTATTTTGATGACATTGATGCCGTTACCTCGCCACAGTGACCTCACACCACCCTCCCGGATCATCTGGACAAAGCCTCCAGTCATACGCATGCTGTTGCTCTTGGAGGAGTGAACCTAGGGAGGCCAGAACCGGACACACCATCAGCATCTATTCACACTGTGATGCATACCCGTAGTGATGGCCAAATGAAGCTTCGTGAACCAGTGTCTTTATTTTCTGAGCCCACTAGATGGCGCTCTTGGCTTTAAGAGAAAGGCCTAAGGTGTTGCTATTCAGTGTATTCTCAAGCCTTTGTTGAACAGAGAGCACTATCTAGTGGGCTCAGAAAATAAAGAGACTGGTTCACAAAGCTTCATTTGGCCATCACTACATACCCGTCAACACTCCCGATTTACGTGGGAGTCCATCCACTTTTAACCCTTTTTCCTGCACTGCTACAGATTGGTAATTTGTCCCGCTAATCTCCAGATTTCAGAGTGATATGACTCAAATGGGTGCATTACAGATTCTGCGATATGGCCAGACTGTAGGATATGTCGTGGTACAACCTGGTAACCCAAATAACCCTGCCTGACGTACCGTGCATTACTCGCTGCGTTTAAGCTTAGGAGATAGTCGACTGGACTGAGTATGGATTAAACAGCTGAATTGAATGAATTAGTGGTGTAGGGCTGTATGGGGCGGGTAGTATGCCATTCCAACTGATACCCCATAAAATCGCCCTCTTTTTTACAGCCCAATGTTGGCAGGTAAGGTGATGTTCAGTAATTCATTCCTCTTTGTTCAGTTTATATATAATAACAATATCCCTCTCTGAGAGTACTCCCTAAATCTTCAGCTGTGTGTTGTGCCTTACCTGCATGAGTACTTTGAGCCTGTCCAGTGGTGCTGTGCAGGTTCGGGACACAGCACCAGCCCCCCCTCCAGCCACTAGGTGTCGCCACCACATTCCTGTTTTCTTCTCTTCTGCCGTGAACTCATCAGGCACCAACAAACTCTCCCCAACATCTAAGATCTGAGGAGGAAGCAGAGAGTTTCAGCCACTGACCCTCAGTAATCCTCAGTTTTAATGGAGTTAGTGCCAGGGGAATACCAAATCAGGTCATAACACAAATCATAAGTGCTGTATGAATATTAGTACTATTATGTTTTTACCAGTAATTTTAATAATAACACATAGTTACCAACTACTCAAATGCTGTTCTCTAAATGCCTATATGCTGTTACAGAAAGTAAATCACATTATATATTATACTCATTACCAGATACCAAAGTATTCAGTTTTTACAAGAATCTTTTCTTAACATACACTTTCTTGTTACTGTATATCACAAAACTATCATTACTACACAAACCTAATAAATGTCGGTAAATTATACTTTCCGCGTTATAACATGATAAGTTGTGGGTTTCCATATGGTGTTAAAACAAGAAAAAGGTCCATCATCTGCCCTTTCTAAGCTAAAAATCGCCAGTTCCTGCGGTCACTTTGCAACTGAATTGGGATGGATGTGGATTTTGCCTTTAGTTTAAACTTAAAAAAATATGATCAAACATACATTCTAACTAACTGGGGTGGCTGTGGCTCAGTGGTACAGCGGTTGCCTGCCAATCGGAAGGTTGGTGGTTCAATCCCTGGCCCTGCAGTCCCATGTTGAAGTGTCCTTGGGCAAGACACTGAACCCCGAGTTGCCCCCGACAACAACACACACATGTATGTGTATGAATGTGTGTGAATGGTGAATGTATTGGGTATTTTCATCATTTCAAACGTAACATTCTGGCAACCGTGTTAAAAATGCTATCTCGTCATCTACTTCCACATTGCTCCAACAAATACATTGAGCAGGAAATATGAGATTTTGACTTAGGGTCTGCTCTTAATGTTTGTTTGCCCTTGCTTTGAGGCAGAGAGGAAGAGTGTGTACCGTGGAGTGTTTCCAGTAGAGGATGATCTCAGGAATGTTGCCTGCTGGATGCAGGAGGTGGTAATCCCGCCACTCATTCCAGTCAATCGTCATTGTGCCATTTTGATCCATACTGGGGATTTAAAATCAGTTGATTCAGACTCAATTAGTTAGTATGTGACAGTTTTAGACAAGCATCTGCTTGCATGCACTGTTACTTAACAATGACCACACTTGTTCTCATGGCTTCCTTTATGAGTTCAAGTGCATTTTGTTGTGGCAGGATGCTTCCCCTGAGCACTCACGCAACTGCTTCACCATATTATCACAGCATTTCTTTGTTTTGCCAATGTGATATTTGTTTCATTTTCCATCTGAAACCACTGTATAAAATGGCAGCTGGTAACTGAATTACACAGACTAGACAGACTGCAGTGGTGATCAGGGTAGCACTGGCTGAGCAAGCAGACTATAGAATCTACTACTTACTACAAGATAGGGGCCCAGATATGACCCCTCCTGATTCTGAGATCAGCCAGAGAGAAGAACAGACAGACAGAGAGACAGACAGACAGACAGACAGACAGACAGACAGACAGACAGACAGACAGACAGTTAGAGGAATCCTTTGGGTAAAACAGAAAAACACTTTTACATTTAAGGAGATCCTTCTCATGTCAGATTAGTTTTAGTCCATCACTGCATCTGATGGACTAAAACTAATCTGACATGAGAAGGATCTCCTTAAATGTAAAAGTGTTTTTCTGTTTTACCCAAAAGATTTCATTTTCTTTATGCAAAGAATAGTTAATCTTTTAAAAAGGTATAGCGTGACATGCATGGAATCTATTTATTTAACCTTTACATTTATTTAACCTATTTATTTAATCCTTTACATTAATATGAAAGAAAAAAGTGCCACTTTAACTTTAAAAAGATACTAGTACTTTAAGCTCCTGCATTCAGGACATGCACATTTTCAATTAAAGTACTTTTAAAAGGTGGAGGCTGGGGTTGTGGCCTTGACCAACGCCCACTTTGCTTGTTTGAAAGCCATGATGTCTCTGTCTCATGGGTGGGCCAAATTCTCTGGGCGGGCAAAGCAGAGAAAGGGGAGGTAATCTTGCCCCTTATGACCTCATAAGGAGCAAGGTTCCAGATCGGCCCATGTGAGCTTTCATTTTCTCAAAGGCAGTTCAGGATACCCAGGGCTCGGTTTACACCAATCTCCATTTCTAGCCACTGGGGGACCATAGGCAGGCTGGGGGACATATATTAATGTTAAGAAAACTCATAAAGAGACATTTTTATGCCATGGACTCCTTTACGTAAATTTAAGTACACTGCACTGATAATAACAATAAAATCTCTTTCACTCTTTGAACATTTGAATGCAGGTCTGGTTTCTTTCTCTTGTTGTGAGATATGGCGTTATTTGTGGGAGATTTATGTTTATGTTTGGATAATGTGTATATTTAATGTTTAGTTGATATTTATGTATCGTGCCAGAATGATTGTTAGTTGATGTGTCTGAATAATCCCATGATCATGTAAATGACCCAAAAAAATAAAAATTCATTCATTCATGTATTGTGCAGTATTTACAGTTTTGGGGGTCCCATACACCCACCAAGTGGGAAGCAGATCGGATGAACGGTTCTCGAGACATGCTCAGGACACACACAAACAGACAGACAGAGATTCCTTGTCTCTCAACTGTTGTCTTTAGCTCCTCTGAATCAGATCACATGCATACAAATGTGAAATATACCATGCAATAAAAAAGAAAGATGACATCCACAAATACACACTCACAAACAGCAACTGAACATAATTTATCTATGTTCATCATAATCTATATATGTGGATCTATTAAAGATCTTCGTATTAGAGACTGGATCACAGAATTACCCTCACCTTTTGAGAATCTTCTCAGCCTGTTCCTCGGAGATGTTCACTCCCAGGTCACGCAGAGACTGCATGATTTCTTGCGAGTCGATCCGGCCTACTCCACAGAAATAAATGTGTGATTTATTAAAGATGAACTCCACTACTTTTACACATTTACTGTAGGTCAGTTTACTAGTCGCAATGAGAAACACTTAACCTCTAGTGTTAACCTCTAAGTGTATCGTTTGGACCTCTCCCCTCTGGCAGTCACACAAACGGTTTCGTCCCCCCCTCAGTCAGCCTCATTAACACAGCCCCAGATGCCCACTGATGTTGACTCACCTAACCTTTATTTTTGCACATTCTGCACTAAATCCATTCAACCTCTTTTTCTTATGATATATATATATATATATATATATATATATATATATATATATATATATTTTTTTTTTCTTATTCATGTTTGTTTGTTAATGTATGCACCAACTAGCGTTACTTTCTTGGCAATGAACTCTTTTCTGATTCTGATGTCATCTGAGTCTCTGGAGTAGCTTTGTGAAGTCTAAAAAACTCAACCCTGATTCTCAGCTAAGATATTAGAAAGCCAGCATTATAAACTGGGGATGTGGACCATTTAGCTGGCAGGGATGGTCTTACGTAAAGCTTCTACAAGTTGCATTATGGGAAATAAGTACCAATTGTACCAAGAATTGTACCAATATTTCTTACCATCGTTCTTCTTGTCCAGACTCTTAAAGACCAGGCGGAGTTTCTTCTCGTGGTCTCTGAGATAATGAACAAACTCCTCAAAGTCTAACTGTCCATCCAGGTCTTTGTCTCCTGCTTTCACTATTTTCTGCAAGGAGAGAAGAGACAGGAGAAACCTTTAAGGGACAGCTCATTTTTGTATTTAACCGTTTCAGAAGCAAAACAGCATTCATCTGCACACAATGCCCACACTAAGATGACACAGAGCTGACTTAAAATCGACAAATTATCCCTTTAAATTGAATTTATTCACTGCTGTGATCAAAGAAAGCCATACAGCTTTGTGAACAGAATAATGTGACAAACAGTAGGTCAGTGTGGACGCTTCCACCATCTCCTGCCATCTGTGCACTGTTGACTCAGCCTGCAGTTTAGACCACTTTACAGCCATCATATTGGGTATTAGTAATCTTACACAGCTCACGGTGCTTTTGGCCAATATAGCCTGCCAAGCCAAATGGAAAGATTTCTACAAGGAATTAGAGTTCGCTGGAGCATGATTATACACTTACTGCCAGGAAATTGCTACCTAAGGGAAGGAACAGCTGAATGCACCGGCTAGAGAGAAAATCTACACGTTTGTTTCTCACAGAATGTACCTGAGCAATACTTTGCCAAATGATTTGCTCTGGTAGCTAGGAGGCAAAACTGACTGAGCATGAAAAAGAAAGAAAGAAAGAAAATCAACCATGTGCACCACTGGATGGAGACCAGTCCACGGGCCACTGTTTGATGAACATTATACTACAAACTACCTAAAGGATTATAGAAGAAGTTTTTCATACTTAAGTTATCATAGCATTGTAATGCAAATGCAAATTGGAAATTAGCAATAGCTTTACATGCTGTGATGCTGTACATTGGAGATTTGTTGCACAAATGTGAAATACACATGAAATTAAAAAAATATGAAAAAAGTATAGAAACTTTAAAAATTATGTCTTCAACATTTATTACGCCAAGAACCCCTTAGCTAAAAAAAAGACCCCTTACTATATATGTTGTATAAAATAGAGTTGGATATTAAACTGGGCTTACAATAACTTATAGGGCAGCCTAAAGCCTATACACATACCATTTTATTGTGCTTACAATACTAAGCTTAAAATAAATATTGTTGGCATATTTTATAGATTTATACATCATGTTTTAATGTTAAAATGTGGCACAGTGAATCCTTAAACTGTATCGGTGGATGGCTACTTTATGGGTACCTTAGCTATAGGCCAGGCCACTTTTTAAAAGTCAGCTTAAAATTCGCTTGACAATTAGATAGAAACATTGCTACTGAGTAAGTAGTAGCATTGCCTTGGTTCTCTGCTGTTGGTGAGCAGACCAAGGGTGAATGTTACATGGCTCCGTTCCTTTTCTCAGAATCTTACAAGCGTAAAATAAATTATTTACTCACATTCGCTACATCTCAACACTCAGTGTTCCAGTGTTTGTGGCAGTGACCTTTATCTCTAAAAGTGTCAAATGATCTCATTCTTACTCCTCAATCAAATCAAAACAGTTTTCAATGACATATAAAGAAAGGAAAACAATATTTTCAATTCCTTAAATTGCAGTTGTGCCTTGACCAAAGTAAAAAAACAACTTTTTACAGTGAGGAAAATAAGTATTTGAACACCCTGCTATTTTGAAAGTTCTCCCACTTAGAAATCATGGAGGGGTCTGAAATTGTCATCGTAGGTGCATGTCCACTGTGAGAGACATAATCTAGTAAAAAAATCATGAAATCACAATGTATGATTTTTTAAACTATTGGTTTCTAAGTGGGAGAACTTGCAAAATAGCAGGGTGTTCAAATACTTATTTTCCTCACTGTACATTAAGGGACTAGATAAGATGGAAGCAAATGTATTTTCCATTTGTAGCACACTAAATTATAGGACATCAAACACACTGCGAGCAACTGCACATTATCAGATTTGTATTGACTCCCCTTTGAACTGACGAAACCCTGTTGACGTAAGAGAAAATAGTGTGGATGTAGTTGACAGCTTCCAAATGTAGGTGTCTGAGTAAGGAGTAGTGTATTGCTGGAAAATAACCTTTAGCTCAGTGAGCCATGAGTGGGTAAATACAGGTTAGCAAGAGTAAGCTTAGCGGCTCTGTGAGCCTGCACAGTGGTGCTTCGAACCAATTAGGACCATAAAGATCACCAAATTCTATGCCAACACATCCAGTACAGATACACTACAGAATCATTTAAAACGCTGACCTGCTTTGTCCTACCTGTTGAAGATCCGTAGGTGGTGCCACCATGAGTAATACTGTGGTCTTTTTTGGAGTAACACTACTGCTGCTGGTTTTTGTACTGTTAGAGGAGTGTAAAGTATTTTCCTGGAGACCAGCTTGTAGCTCTATGCAGTTCCCAGCAGCCTCAGTCTCTTTCTCCTGTGGAAATTGAGTTTCAGCAGGCTTACAATGCGTCCTGCCAAAAAGGCTCTGGCACAGGAAAGTCAGCATGCTCTGCATCATCCTCAAACTGGGGCTTACTGTGTCTACAAGGACACTTGACTGTGTCTTTTGGCTGAAACAAAGAGTTGAACTAGCAGAACAAGTGTAGAAAAAGCTGAACAATGTGGGATTGTAAGGAGGGCTCCTCCACTTTCTTCCACTACGCTGCTCCAGCTCAGTGTCTCATCTTCTTACTGGATCTCTTTCTCATTTAAATCACTCCAGGTCCACAAAATCACTTCAGGTCCACAGACAACAAACAAAAGCAGCAGGATAAAAATGCTCTTAACTTATTTAACTACTGCGGCATGATTGGTTGGCCATTTATCAAACCTAGAATTTCATCCTGTAAGTAACTTATGTTAAGAATAATTAAAAGGATTGCAGGAGCAGCAGCAGGATTTGCCACTTAGTATCAGCATCCAGAGAAATGTATTGAAGAGAGCCTCCAGAAAGCTGCATCATCACTGCAGCTGAGGCTGACCAATCACTGCAGCCCATACTAGCAGGTTCGACTGTCAAGCCATAAACGAGCCACTCAGCCAATGGAGGACAGGATAGCAGCACGAAAATTAATTTATGCCTTCAATCGTCAGCCAGAGTGGAAGAGAGGTGGGGTGAGAAGAGCAGGGTTTCCCCTTCTATGCTTCCCTCGCAGCAGCAAAATTCTGCTGAGTGATGCCTTCCTACTCCCTCCCGCATTATCTTCCTGCAATCCCCCTGAGTCATTCCAAATACACCGTCAGCATCCAGCAGGCAACCCTATCCACCCAAGAACCGAGCTCCGCTGTCATTCTCAACCATAGACAGTAAAAAATAATGGAGGTAGCATTATTGAAGTCAGCCATTTGATTGTGGACTGCTGCTTTGAAGCAAGGGGGTAAGCAAGCAAAGGAAAGCGTACCTCCTATGGGGAGATTCTTAGACCAACAAGCCATCATTTTCCATTAGCATGGCATTGACGGCCATTCATTTTGGCTTCACTTTGACAGCAAATAACTTTACATCTGTAGCGTTTAAAGACTCTATTTGCCCATTGTTTTTTTTTCCACAGAAACACAAGAATGTATATGTATTACCTTGTATCTCACGTTATAGCTCCATAGCAGCAGTTATAAAAATAGGCAAATTGATTGTGTCATAACTATGTGGCTTTCTGTCCCACAGAAATTACCGTATAGTCAGGAAAAGCTTGCAGGCAGTTTGGACTTACATTAGCTGTTTAAGTTTAATTACTAATGTTAACTAGCATTTTAGCTAGCAATAATTAGCCCGTGTCTATGTTATCTCCTAACATACAGTATACCTACGCTCTCCGTCTCTGCTGATTGGGAATGATTGAGATTTCTCTTGGCACAGCTACCAGAAGACTTACAACTTTCAGACAGGTTGCTCACATCACATCTACGTCGTCAAGCTCAGTTGAACGCTCAGCTATCACGATAAAAGTGTTTGTATTAGACTTCACTGGTCTCCGTCAAAATCTAAGGCGTTGCTGTGTCCATTTATTTTACTTTCTAGACTTTGAAGCCGAGAGTTTGCATTTTGGCCATCGCCATCTTGGTATTTTTGAGCCAGAAGTGACCATATTGGGACCCAGAGAGAATGACGCGATTATAGTGTCTATATGGTTTCATTAGCGCTGTGCTAAGCTAAAAAAATAACGTCGCAGATATTCATTCTGACCATGGATGTATTAAGATAACTTAACCTGTCAATGTCTTTGTAATGACAACTTGACATTAACCTAGACAACATACTGTAAGTCATAAATATGTCAAGACAGGCCCAATTATCAAACTTTAATAAACTATTTAGCTTTATGTGTTAATATTACAATATCATTAAGAGGTTGTTTTTTTACATTACCTGTCATGAGAGCATGACAATTGTGTCATGTATATTTTCCTTGTCCTCAAGTAAAGTGAAACAATTTCAACCTGTCATAAAGTTTGATTTCATTATTGAATGCTTATATGACGGTGTCATGAATAATATCCATCACGTCAGGTAAAGTGGAACCATTTGGACTTGTCATTAATGGCGGTTTTCCACTGCGTGGTATCTACTTGACTCGCCTCGACTCTACTCGCCTTTTTTGGTTTTCCATTACGAAATAAAGTCCCTGGGACCTGCTACCAGGTACTTTTTTTTAGGTCTACCTCAGTTGAGGTTCAAAGCGAGCTGAGGCGATACCAAAAGGTGACGTGGAAACCTGCAGACTGCTGGTTGGTCGGATCACTGCGTTTTTAGCAAACAAGAGTGCGGTGTGTGTGTCCGGAACAAACGCGACATCAAAAAAAAAAATCTAGCCAGACACCGACAGATTATCTACTCTCTGTACGATTCTCACTTTTCAACTGTTCAATAATAAGGGCTATTAGGGGATTTTCCATGTTGTTTACAATATTAAATGTAAATGTGCTGTATTTATATAGTGCTTTTCTAGTCTTAACGACTACTCAAAGCGCTTTTACATCATACAGGATACATTCACCATTCACACACATTCATACACTGTGGCCGAGGCTGCTGTACAAGGTGCCACCTGCTCATCAGATAAACATGCACACACATTCACACTCCGATGCGCAACTCTGGGTTCAGTGTCTTGCCCAAGGACACTTCAACATGGAACTGCAGGGCCAGGGATTGAACCACCAACCTTCCAATTGGCAGGCAACCGCTCTACCGCTGAGCCACAGCCGCCCCTGTTATTGTTGAAAACAAGTGAAGGAGCTTTCTCAGAGATACATTTTCATTTACATGTGTTGCAGCTGTATGTCTATACAACACACAACTTCAACATAAGAAGAATGTAGCATAATATGGATGTGAAAGCAGTTATAAACAGCCTATGTTACAATTTGTTTTGGTTAAAATCAATAAATAATTGTGATAATAATCGTGATCACAATATTGATCAAAATAATCGTGATGATCATTTTGGCCATAATCGTGCAGCCCTAGGCAGGCCCTACAATATTTAGTGCTGCTGTAGCCCTTACGTTAAGATTAAACTATGTGTGTGTGTTAAAAGGTTTACGGCGAGACCAATGCTGTACAAAGCTGTTACTTCTCTACTTGTGGCTTTCCATTTAGCTTGAACATCTTGCCCATTCTAATGTTTAGTCAAACAGTAACTGAACCCTATTAACTTGACTGAAGTTTATCATTTACTGTTAAAAAGGAACTGCAAATATATTAATGAGCAGGTGTATATTCCTACAGTGAGGAAAATAAGTATTTGAACACCCTGCTATTTTGCAAGTTCTCCCACTTAGAAATCATGGAGGGGTCTGAAATTGTTATTGTAGGTGCATGTCCACTGTGAGAGACATAATCTAAAAAAAGAAAAATCTAGAAATCACAATGTATGATTTTTTAACTATTTATTTGTATGATATAGCTGCAAATAAGTATTTGAACACCTGAGAAAATCAATGTTAACATTTGGTACAGTAGCCTTTGTTTGCAATTACAGAGGTCAAACGTTTCCTGTAGTTTTTCACCAGGTTTGACACACTGCAGAAGGGATTTTGGACCACTCATCCACACAGATCTTCTCTAGATCAGTCAGGTTTCTGGGCTGTCGCTCCCTCCAAAGATTCTCTATTGGGTTTAGGTCTGGAGACTGGCTAGGCCACGCCAGAACCTTGATATGCTTCTTCCAGAGCCACTACTTGGTTATCCTGGCTGTGTGCTTCGGGTCATTGTCATGTTGGAAGACCCAGCCTCGACCCATCTTCAATGCTCTAACTGAGGGAAGGAGGTTGTTCCCCAAAATCTCACAATACATGGCCCCGGTCATCCTCTCCTTAATACAGTGCAGTCGCCCTGTCCCATGTGCAGAAAAACACCCCCAAAGCATGATGCTACCCCCACATGCTTCACAGTAGGGATGGTGTTCTTGGGATGGTACTCATCATTCTTCTTCCTCCAAACACGGTTAGTGGAATTATGACCAAAAAGTTCTATTTTGGTCTCATCTGACCACATGACTTTCTCCCATGACTCCTCTGACCATTTGGATGATCATCCAAATGGTCATTGGCAAACTCAAGACGGGCCTTGACATGTGCTGGTTTAAGCAGGGGAACCTTCGGTGCCATGCATGATTTCAAATCTTAGTGTATTACCAACAGTAACCTTGGAAACGGTGGTCCCAGCTCTTTTCAGGTCATTGACCAGCTCCTCCTGTGTAGTTCTGGGCTGATTTCTCACCTTTCTTAGGATCATTGAGACCCCACGAGGTGATATCTTGCATGGAGCCCCAGTCCGAGGGAGATTGACAGTCATGTTTAGCTTCTTCCATTTTCTAATGATTGCTCCAACAGTGGACCTTTTTTTACCAAGCTGCTTGGCAATTTCCCCGTAGCCCTTTCCAGCCTTGTGGAGGTGTACAATTTTGTCTCTAGTGTCTCTGGACAGCTCTTTGGTCTTGGCCATGTTAGTAGTTGGATTCTTACTGATTGTATGGGGTGGACAAGTGTCTTTCTGCAGCTAACGACTTCAAACAGGTGCATCTAATTTAGGATAATAAATGGAGTGGAGGTGGACATTTTGAAGGCAGACTAACAGGTCTTTGAGAATTCTAGCTGATAGACAGGTGTTCAAATACTTATTTGCAGCTGTATCATACAAATAAATAGTTAAAAATCATACATTGTGATTTGTTTTTTTTTGTTTTTTAAGATTATGTCTCTCACAGTGGACATGCACCTACGATGACAATTTCAGACTCCTCCATGATTTCTAAGTGGGAGAACTTGCAAAATAGCAAGGTGTTCAAATACTTATTTTCCTCGCTGTAGTATATGGTCATTGTTGTCAAAAATCTGCTTAAATAAAAGCTCTGTCAAATGATACAGAATATATTATTTTGAGATACAATACACCTGACAGTTTCAAGTTGTGTAGAAACTATTGAGAAGCTTGAACCGTGAAATGTTATGAGGGGTTAATCCTGTGATCTCTGTGGTTTGGACATTTACCACAATGTCAAACGGCATGTAGAAGGTACCATTATCCAGGATTACGTGACTATCCTCAGCAAACAAAGAGAAAAATTTCCAGAGAAGCAGGGATTTCCACAAATCTGATCTGCTTCCAGTCCAGTCTGTCAGATGAGGTCAGGGGAGAGTCCCTTGCTCAGTTACTATTAGGAGTGGTCACCAGTGTTGGGAGTAACGCATTACAAAAGTAACAGTAATGTATTCCTTTTTGCTGTAACACAGTGATATAATGCATTACTAATTAAATTTCGGTAATATTATACTCATTACAATCTCAGTAACGCGAGTTACAACGCTTTTTAACGCAACATTTAGGGGTGTTCTGTTTTTTTAAGAATTCACCAACACCGCGAAACATTTCTTCACAGGAAAAAAGTGAGTATTATTTACGGTTGCTGTGTTTGATAGTTGAGGTGACTGCAGACAAACACTTCACTGTTAAAACAACACTGTAGCTACATGTACAGCTACACTCTTGCTAAATGTGTGGGATATTGTAATCTAGATCTGTAAAGGCCAATTTATTGAAATGGGGTTTTCCTCATACTCAGAGTCAGAAAACTCAACTGCAGTAGCACTTAACACAAAGCTTTCCAGTTTCACTTCTGAACGTATTTCCAGAAGGGTTTGTCCAGATATCATTCTTAGCCTACTTTATGGAACATTTTATACCTAAAAACGTGGCGAAAGTTGATTCTTTTATGGCTGTTAACACCATTTCGTTTTTTTCTTCATTATGGATATCTGAAATTAAGATAACTTTTAACAATTGGATTGTATATCTGAAATTGTGTTTCCTAATAATTATATTGCAGATATTCAGACATTCAATAACATAAGATTGACTTTATTGAACCCACACTAGATCGAACTCCTGCCACTTCAAGTCAAGTCAACTTTATTTGTCAATTCTACAATATGTGAAGACATACAGAACAACTGAAAATATGTTTCTCTTCGACCCACGCTGCAATATATGCACTTGTCTTATCTGGATGAATGAGTAGGCATAATGAATATTAAATAATGTTGTTGTGTTGAGCCAGTAGCTTTTACCTTAACACATCTACGTAGCCTACAGAAATATAATACATTTCTATTTTAATCGCCTATAGATGTAAAGCCTCTGAAGTTAATCTGAGTGGATCACATTTTTCCACAGCAGACAGCTAATCCCAAGTTCAGCTGAGTGTAAAACCTCATATAGCTTATGTTTAACTTCCAGGCTGTTTTGAAGTAAACAGATCTGAATTAGCTTGTGATGCCGTTGAAAGAACCAAGACTGACAACATGGGTGGCTGTGTCGATGCCTGCTCACAACTGGCTACTACAAACGCAGTGTTTTCCAAAAGTTTTCCGTTATCACTGTTATATTTGTAGCCTATCATTCCGTTATTAATCTGACTTCAAGTATATTTGAGATGCTTTCATACATAGATAAGTGAAACATACTTTCCCGTTGATTGTGTTTTATATTAAATTCTACGGACGTACATCACTGTTATGGTAATCCAAACTACACATTACTACTCATTCATCACATTTGGACACGAGTCACGACTGTCAAACTCCCGTTGTATAGCCATTTGGATATTAGGCTAGCTAGTGCAAGTGTGGAAAGGTGAAATATCAGGCTTGTGCTCGTGTGTTTGTTGTTAGCTTTTTTGTTATTTATAACAGGTTGGGCACAGTTTAATAACTAATTTATGCGTGAATGTCACTAAATAATCTAAAACATCCGTGTCCGTGGTTTACAGTACAGAGACCGTGGTAGAGACGCAACGTTACACTCGCCAGACAACGACTCATATTTTCGTAATGAAAACGGCTCATTTGTTCATGTCTGTCTGATCGGGTCCACAACTACTGTCCCAGCAACCCGTTCCAAACGTAATGTTTCACAAGACCCCGACAAATGAATGGGAAAAAGAGGCGAATTGATCAGAATTGTTTACTGCAGCGTTGCAGCCCCGCCAAAACCCGGTTAAACCGAAACAACGGTACGTCCGCGCGGACAGCAGTGTGTCCGAGCTGCTGACAGATAGAAACATGTCGGGAATTAATGTTTATCAGCCGTAGACTGGAACTCTGCCTGTAGTGGAATGGCTTTGAATGACGACCACTGTGACCATTTTACTGTTCAATATGTTGCAGTTTTACAAACTAGCCAGTGAACAACCTAAGCTTGACGGACATGTTTCGCAGCTAGCGTCTCACGTTCAGCTCAGTAAGCTAGCAAGGATATGTAACAGAAAACTTCCGTGTAGGCTACTTCAAAATAAAAGCACTTCCTGTGTCGGGTCACAGTAAAACTAAATTACTGTTAGATAAGGTTGTGTACCTTTTCACATATCAGCTGTAAATCAGAGTTTTAATCACACTATAATTGACCATTTCCTTTATACTGTTTTAAATTAAACATGAATTTCTTATTCAAGTGCTTTAAACAAACATTTTACAACTGTGCAGTACTTTTAAATGAGTATTTTCATTTTCTCCTACTTGTCTATTGTACATTTTACTTATTTATTTTTATATATTTAGTTACGTTGCATATTCATATTAATTATACAGAATATTATGAATAATCTATGATGTATTAAAGTTGATAAACAGGATACTTTATTGATCCGGTGGTGAAATTAACAAACTAGCTGCCAATTCAAACTTCCGCTGTTATTTTGGTGAAAGTAACTCAAAGTAATGCAAAAGTAGTGTAACGCATTACAATTCCGAGATAGTAGCCTAATATTGTAATATAACTAATTACTCTTAAATGACAGTAACTTGTAATATTTAATGTATTATATTTTGGAAGTAACTTGTCCAACACTGGTGGTCACTAAAATTGCTGCATGATGTGTATTTAATCAGAAATGCATAACCCACTGCCTTTCAGCAGGAATACCTGTAAAATAAAAGACTAGTAACCCAATCAAAACCTAATTCTAACGACTTCATCAAAAGCCTGTGACCAGATTTAGCTCTGGCTTCACATTAACATGTGGATGCACTAGAATGCCCACCTTTTTTTCTTTTCTTTTTTTTTTTATAGGTAATTTAGATGCACCCAACATTTTACATTTCGTCTTCAGATATTGATTAAATTACAGTCACTTATGTTGTTGAAATAAAAAGCTATAGATCCAAAGATCTTTTCATTTTGCTACCATTCGTAGTTTCAATTAAAATTCTAGATGTCTAGGGTTACTTACATGTACACACACAAATTAAAAAATGGATTCACTAATGGGTTTTAATTTTACCAAAAATATGTCAAAATATTTTTGGTTTTGTTGTTCTGTAGATGATTTGTTCATTTGTAGCACTGTTGGTTACAGTTTGGCCACTTTCCCTGCTGTTGTGTTGTTTTCCTTGTCCCTTTTTCTCTCTGCTGACGGCTATTTGGTCTCTTTCCCTGCATGACATAATGATGCACTTCATCTCCCAATGGGGAATTAATTGTTTTTATTTCATCTAACGTTACATGGAAACACTAAGTCAAAAATATAGACAGTATAAATTAAACAAAAACACCTCATATAATATAGCTCCAATATGTCCACTTACCATGAGCTCATGTTCAGTCCGATGTACCCCTAATTTCTTCAGCCCAATTGTCAGGTCGTTCACACAAATTCCTCCATCACCGTTCACATCCAGGACTTGGAACAACACTTTCAGTCTGTGCTCCTGCTCAGGCCCTCCACATATGTCACATGGATGAGCTGATTGACCGGGGTCCGAGTTCCAGTCACCAACCACGGGCTGTTGGGGGACTGGTTTGGATGGGGGACCTGAGGAGGGGTCTTCGGCGTGCCCGCCTCCGCCACCCGGGTCGACTCCTCGGTGAGTTTCGTCCGATTGGCACTGGCAGAATACATCACTGAGCAAGGAGGGCATCAACGAGCCCTGCTGGTGCATCCCGAGACTATTCGCCTCCTGAATAGTTTGACCCTCTACGTTACTTGCTACAGTTCAACCGGTTGAGAACTTTAAAGAGCACTTTAGGCCAGTTATAGCTCGAGCCCTCGCTACCACGTCACATGTCCCTCCATTTCAGCCGTGCCCGGCACTGAAAGGAAAAGCTACCAGAAGCCGGTTAGCTTACAAACTCGACTTTTCAGCGCAAAAACAATCGAGGAGTTGGCCTGAGAGAAAAATTGTTCTTCTCTATAAACTCACTTGATAAATTAGCACAGGTAGCTAGCGTTTCCAACCACAGACACGTTCAACGTAACGCTAACTACAGATGCCGGTTAAAGGAGACGTGATGATAAGATGAGTATCCTGAGCTGTCAGCGCCTTTTACCATCTATTAAAATGGCTTCACCGAATCGCACGTTAGAGAGTATATCGCACATAACAAAAATACGGTTAGTGTAATAAAGAGTAATGTAAACCAGATGTTTGTTCTTATAGCCTATTTAAGTCCTGTTAACTTGCCGACGGAAAAGGAAAACACATTTGGCTCCGGGAAGCGATTATTTATTTAATAGGATGGCGAAGGCATGTCCCGCCCTACTCTGCTTCTGATTGGCGTACTCTGGATCGCTTACTCACGGCTCTTAACCCTAACAAATCTTACTCTGCCTTAAACAATCCAACCAACGAAGGCAACGAGTACTAGCCAATCAGAGGGAGAGTAGGGCGGGTCATGCCTTCACCACATAGATCAGTGGTTCTCAACCTGAGGGTCGGGACCCAAGGATGTCGCGAGTTAATAAAGTGATTGGTGGGAAGACAAAAATGAAACAACATATTCTAGTTTGGGAAATATGTTTTTTACATAGGGGCCCTCATTATGCTACTGTTGGAGTGTGGTGCTATTCTGATCCTTGTTAGTGGTATACAATAGCGATATACCATATGCCCTGAAAGCTAGCGTTAGCAGCTAACCACCAGTTTAGGGTAGCTTATTTGAAGCTAGAGACACTTTTGATTAGCATGAAAACAAATCCCAGAGAACAATCAACTCGGTATACATATGTTATTAACCCCTAGGTTCATTTTGCGCCAGAATTGTCCTTTAAGTAAAAATGCAGGTGTTCATACAAAAATACCTTATCTTGTATAAATAATAATGATATGTGGCTTTAAAGTTTAATATAATAATATAAATATTAATGATAATAAAAATAATTGTAAAAATAAAAACGTCATGTCACTGCAGCTAATATCTCGTGGGACATTTAAAGGTGCAATATGTAATATATTTACTGTATTTAATTACAGCACAGTGCCCTGCTATGCCATGAACTACTACAAACTACTATTTTTTGTGACTGTTATTGCCGCTCTTCATTCAACCTCAACTGGTCGTCAGACACCGCCAACCAAGAGCCTGGGTCTGGGTCTGGGTCTGGGTCTGACCGAGGTTTCTGCCTAAAGGGAGTTTTTCCTCGCCACTGTCGCTCTGTTGCTTGCTCTGGAGGGAACTACCAGAACTGTTGGGTCCTTGTAAATTATAGAGTATGGTCTAAACCTACTCTATCTGTAAAGTGTCTTGAGATAACTGTTGTTATGAATTGATACTATAAATGAAATTGAATTGAATTAAAAAAATGACCACAAATAGGTCACCAGATATTCAGGAAACATGCTAAGTTGAAATACTATGTTTTCTGACAACAATGCTTAAGCCAGTATTTTTTCCTTGCCAGATATCCTTTAAAAAACGCAAACTCAGCCTGCTACAGCTATAGGACAGCCATGGACGCATCAAACAAACAAATAGGATCAATGAAGATGGATTCATTCTACCCACCCTCTTTCTAAATGGTTGCATAACCAGAGACAAGGTAAAACACAAGTAAATGAGACGCTTTAAAAGATGACGACAGTTTAGAGCCCAAAAGAACACAGAGTTGACTAATTTCCTCCTAAACAGGTAGCTAGCTAAGCGTTAAGCTTCATTCATTTACAGTGAGGAAAATAAGTATTTGAACACCCTGCTATTTTGCATGTTCTCCCACTTAGAAATCATGGAGGGGTCTGAAATTGTCATCGTAGGTGCATGTCCACTGTGAGAGACATAATCTAAAAAAAAAAAAAATCCAGAAATTACAATGTATGATTTTTTAACTATTTATTTGTATGATACAGCTGCAAATAAGTATTTGAACACCTGAGAAAATCAATGTTAACATTTGGTACAGTAGCCTTTGTTTGCAATTACAGAGGTCAAACGTTTCCTGTAGTTTTTCACCAGGTTTGACACACTGCAGAAGGGATTTTGTTACTCTATTCAAGCATGTACAATTCCAAAAAACAAGTCAATCCAGACTGTATAGGCTACTTGTTGTTTTGGATTGTTCTAAAAGCTCCCAAAAATGTACAGGTTATTTGAGCTCTAATTATAGTCATTGTACATCTGTGATATGTGACAATGCCTGTATGGCTATTTCTTTATTATGTTTCATGCATAGACATATAAAATGGTACAAACATAGAGACAATGATAGATATATTGTCTGAAAATGTTATAAAAATGACAAAAAAGGCAAAGTGAACAAAAACAGATATAAAAAAACCATACAAAAACTCCTAGATTCAGTGATTGATTGTGATGAATTACTGATGTACTGTATATTGTGAATTAGCTATGATGTATCAGCTGGGACAAGGTTTGGGTTTGTTTGTTTTAAGTTTGCTTTGTGTTATGCATCTATTATTCTCTGAAATTGGTGATAACAGCGTATTGTCTATACATTAGAAGAAGGGCAACTGTTTAATGTGCTACATGTTTTCTAGTTTGGAGAGCTGCAACAGATCCCGAACCCACAAAATCTTCTTTTAGCTTAGATATTTTGGCTTCCTCAGGTAAAAACCCCCAAAGCCACCTAAGTCCTAAGTAATCTTTTCAACAACAAAGGTCCAGTATGAATGTAATGCACTGTATTTATATAGCGCTTTTCTAGTCTCAAAGACTACTCTAAGCGCTTTTACATAGTACTGGAACCATTCACCATTCACACACACTGCTAAAGTGGTGAGGTGATCCATGACCCATCGATATCTGGAAATATTATTGGACGTCTCTGCTTAGTATGGACATTTCTGTCACTGTGGCTGTGGACACTGGAAATATATGTCCAATATTTGCAAGAATTTAGGGGTGAAAAGTGTTCACTTGTGCTCTTGACTATTTTTTAAAATGTATTCAATCTTAGGTAACTTCTATATACTGTACATACATGTGAATTTGCAAAGGTTACGACAAATGTTTTAGCTTTTGAAACCTTTATTGGTTGAGTTTATGTTTTTCAACTAATAGTTTTTTACTAAAAAAAACTGAAATGGAGAAATGTCTCAAGATTGTGAGACAGAATGCAATTTTATATGGCACATGCAAAGTGTCTTTTTTGTATCTATCTATCTATCTATCTATCTATCTATCTATCTATCTATCTATCTATCTATCTATCTATCTATCTATATACATATATTCTAGGTTACTGCTGCTTGTAATAGCAATTTTCTGAAAATCCTTTATACTGTTGTTATTGAAATATTAAAATGAAACAATAGGGGGAAAAAAACTCATATTTACCAACTACGACTGTAATATAGAGTGAGATTATGGTGAGAATTTTGAATAACATCGTCTATTTGGCTGGTTGAATATTGGCGTTTGATTAAACCAATAGTTACAGAGAATAAAGCATGACCGTGAGATATCCGACCAATAGGGTGTCAGTGGGCGGGGGTATACGCCCAGCCAACGTAAGCGTTGTTAGTAGGAAGAAGAAGAAGCCGATTCTGGAAGCCATTACGTTGCGCACATTAATTGAGTAAATCCTACTATTTGTGCGTACAATACGCACAATTACCTCTCCAAAAAGAGCAGTTTCTGCAATTATGGCATCGGTCGCGAAAAAAAGAAAAATGAATTTCTCGGAGAGAGAGGTGGAAATTATTGTGGAAGAAATAGAGAAACAAAAGCACACACTAGTTAACCACTTCAATGCTGGAGTCACCCACATGGCAAAGAATAACGCGTGGGTGGATATTCTAAAAAAGGTGAACGCTGTCACCACCTGTCCCAGAGAGTTGGCCGAGGTGAAAAAGAAGTGGTCTGACATGAAGACGGAGGTCCGGCGGAAAGTGGCCCAGGCGCGGGCTGCTATAGAGGGAATCTCCGCTGACTGCACTCCAGTTCCCGTCATCCTCACCGCTATGCAGCAGAGGATCTGTAACCTCCTGGGGGAGGCCACCATCATCAGCTTACCTGCAGCAGACTCGGATGCTGAGATAACTTTACCTGTTACAGTGAGCACTGCCACTACCGTCACACTAGCAGACAGTAAGTTGACTAAACTTTTCACTCTGAGCATGCTCATCTTCAGAGCTTTGTGAAAAATGTTGTTCAGAAAGAGAACTGAGAGGCCGAGACACACTGCATGTGCAAAACTGAATATGTGTTATGGAAGATTAAATATAATTGGAAACTAAAATACATAGCCAGCTGTGGAACCACAAAAGCCAGCCCTCCTCTCATTGTCCCAAGTCGGCTTTGACAAAAACATAACAAGACAACATGCAACCTGACTCTTGTCTGCTGTGTAAGGGCTTAAGAAAAGACAAGTAGGCCTACTGGATTATGGTGAACTTTGATTCATTATTACACAGGATCTGATACATTTCTATTGTTTATTTAAACCAATGAAAACAGATTTGGTAATAAAGGGTCAACGAGAAAAAGTTAAAATAAGGTCGGCACCTCTGTTGCAGATGTGATGCGACTGAACAGATGTGATATGCATCCCTAAAATGATGTCTAGGTCCATGGTTTTCCTTTACAGCAGAGTCTTGTATGATGGTGTGGAGTCTTGTAAACAGTGTTTATGATGTTGACTTTTTCTATTTTCCTATACATTTCATGTGATTTAACAAAAAGTAATGGTGTTATTGCCCTTTGAGGATTTTTTTGTGAGGACTCTTGGTGTGTTTATTTTGATATTTTTCCTCTATCTATTAATGGATGAGGTACCTGCAGGTTTTGGAAATATGCCTGAATACGAATGCTCTACATCATTTGTTGTGTGGATTCATTATATAGTAATCGACATCCATGTACTATAGATTGCTCTGTATATTATTTTGGTTACTATAGAGGGGTTGTATTGAAGTTTAAGCTCTATCTATAGAAATGGATATGTGAATCAATGTTATGTACTAATGCCTGATTGGTGCACACAAACAGTCACCTCCTACAAAAGATGGCTTCCCAGGATGTAACACCTGAAGATGGTGTAGTACCGAGACGTTTGCTACATGTGATCCATGTCACAGGTTACACATGTTGACAGTTTGTACATGACTAAAGGTTCAAAAAATAATTTTCCATCAAGTCACTGAAATCACTTTTTATCCTTCATTACTTTAAAACCCCCAAACTAATTAAAGAAGTAATTTAGTAGTTTAAGGAGAAACATATTAAAGTGTTTTTGCAAGTTTCAGCCTAATAATTGAATTTTATTTTTTAATGTTTTAGATTGTCTTCTTTTTCTTTGATTGTTGGTTGTATTTTCCTGTGTTTTTAAGCATCATCCTCTGTCTGCATATTTTACAGCGCTTCCATCCGGCTCAGGTACAGACTGTGATGAAGCAAAGCCACTCAGTAAGTTTTTAATTTCTTCTGCAATATCTCTCCATACCTGCATGATATTATATACCTGACACATGCAGATCAGTTAGTGTATTTCTTAGTGAATTGGACACATTTTTACACATGGTACAAAGAAAGGTCTTCCTACAGGGAATTGATTATTAACAAAAAATTTTAATCATCATAAACCGTGATAGCAGATACCTAAGGCACATAAATTCATTAAGAAAAGTTAGATAAGATATTGTTCTATTTTTCTTTTGAAGTAAGAATTCTGGGGACAAAGAACATAATACTCAGTTATACTGACTATGCAAGATTTTGCGCAGGGGTGTGTCCAGACAAATTTATCAATTTCTGCAATTTTTTTGTGCCTTTTCGAAACTCTGAAGATCAGTCACAGGATGTTCAATTCAATTCAATTTTATTTTATTTATATAGCGCTAAATCACAACAACAATTATCTCTTTGCGCTTTTCATAAAAGAGCAGGTGTAGACTGTACTCTGTGACGTTATTTACAGAAACCCAACAGTTCCCACCAAGGATGCGATAGGAGGAGAGAGGAGAGGGGTGAGACTCTGGGGGCGAGAGAGCACAAGACTTCGTGAAAGGGAAGAAGTTGAGTTAGTAACATGCATTAATGGAATGATGAGGTTGCATACAGATGGAGAGAAGGAGGAAGAGAGAGGTGCTCAGTGCATCATGGGAAGTCCCCCAGCAGTCCAGGCCCATAGCGGCGTAACTAAGGGATGGTTTAGGACGTTCCTGAGCCAACTCTAACTATAAGCTTTATCAAAGAGGAAAGTCTTAAGCCTACTCTTAAATGTGGAGACGGTGTCTGCCTCCTGAACCCAGACTGGAACCTGGTTCCACAGAAGAGGAGCCTGATAGCTGAACCCTCTGGCACCCATTCTACTTTTAGAGACTCTAGGAACCACAAGTAACCCTGCATTCTGGGAGTGAAGTGCTCTGGTGGAGTAGTAAGGTACTATGAGCTCATTTAGATAAGATGGTGCCTGACCATGAAGAGCTTTGTAGGTGAGAAGAAGGATTTTAAATTCTTACAGGAAGCCAATGCAGAGAAGCTAAAACAGAAAAGATGTGATCTCTTTTCCTGGTTCCTGTCAGAACACGTGCTGCAGCATTCTGGATCAGCTGAAGAGTCTTTATGGACTTTTTTGAGCAGCTTGATAATAAAGAATTGCAGTAATCCAGCCTAGAGGTAACAAATGCATGGACTATTTTTTCTGCATAATTTTTAGACAGGATATTCCTGTTTTTTTCAATATTACGTAGGTGAAAAAAGGCGGTCCTTGAAATTTGCTTTATGTGGGAATTAAAGGACATGTCTTGATCAAAGATAACTCCAAGATTCCTCACAGTGGTGCTGGAAAAATCTCTTTAGATAATGCGTCACGGAGGTGCTTGGGCCCCACTTCAGGTTTATCTGAGTTTAACATTAGAAAATTTCAGGTCATCCAGGTTTTAATATCCTGAAGGCACATTTGAAGTTTAGCTAACTGATTAGTTTCATCCGGTTTGATTGATAGATATAATTGAGTATCATCTGCCTAACAATGAAAGTTTATGGAGTGTTTCCTGATAATATTGAGAAAGAAAGCATATATAAAGTGAACAGGATTGGACCGAGCACAGATCCTTGTGGGACTCAATGACTAACTTTGGCGGATTCATTGTTAACATGAACAAACTGAGATCGATCTGATAAATAAGACTTAAACTAGCTTAGAACAGTTCCTTTAATGCTAATTAAATGTTCCAATCTCTGTAATAAAATATGATGGTGAATGGTATCAAATGCAGAACTATGATCTAATAACACCAGTACAGAGATAAGTCCTTTGTCTGATGCAATTAGGAGGTCATTAGTAATTTTCACAAGTGCTGTCTCTGTGCTATGATTAACTCTAAATCCTGACTGAAAATCCTCAAACAAGCTGTTGCTATGCAGAAAGTCACACAGCTGTTTGGCAACTACTTTCTCAAGAATCTTAGAGAGAAATGGAAGGTTGGATATAGGTCTATAGTTGGCTAAAACATCTGGATCAAGGTTGGGCTTTTTCAGAAGAGGTTTAATTACAGCTACTTTAAAATGCTGTGGTACATAGCCTGTTAATAAAGACAGATTGGTTATGTAGTAGAGAAGTGTTGACTAAGGGTAAAACTTCTTTAAGTAGCCTAGTCGGGATGGGGTCTAAGAGGCAGGTTGATGAAGAAATAATTGAATTAAATTGATAAAGAGCAAGTGAAGCAAAGCAGTCTAAACATATATCTGGTTTTACAACTGTTTCTAAGGTTCCTGAGTTTAGAGATAAGTCAGTGCCAGTTAAAGGCAGGTCTTGGTGGATTTTGCTTCTAATAGTTATAATTTTAGCCTTGAAGAATCTCATAAAGTCATTACTACTAAGAGCTAATGGAATACTTGGCTCAGTAGAGCTGTGACCTTCCGTCAGCCTGGCTACAGTGCTGAAAAGAAACCTGGGGTTGTTCCTATTTTCCTCTATTAATGACGAGTAGTATGCTGCTCTGGCATTACGGAGGGCCTTCTTATACGTTTTAAGACTATCTTGCCAAATTAAACAAGAATTTTCAAATTTGGTGGAACGCCAAATCTTCTCAAGTTTCCGCGATATTTGCTTTGATTTGCAAGTTTCAGTGTTATACCATGGAGCTAACCGTCTTGGTTTTATCATCTTCTTTTTTAGAGGGTTAGGGTTAGGAGGAGGGTCTGACTAGTCCACACAGCATTCCAGGATGGGAGAGAAACATGCTCTGTTTTATTGGCACATCTTTTAACCAATCACAATTGTTCTGGGTGGGGCTATGCGGCGCACGGCGCCCCGGTGCCGCTGCAAAATAGCCTCGACAAGGAAGTTTTGGTGGAATATGTGACAGTCAATGATTGTTGTAGTAGTGCAACAGAATACGATTGAACAGATAGTATATATCTAGCTGTCTGAACCTGAGGAGCAGTTAACTTATCCTTATAAGTCCTTATAAATTAAAATTCTAACTCAAAGAAAGCATAAGGTAATAGACATCCAGCCAAAAAGAAGGACATACGGCAGAAGGTCGTGGATATAGACTAACCATGTCCTGACTCGAGCTCCATATTACTGGTATAGATCTTATCATTTCAACGTTGACAAAAAAAGCATATTTTCAGATCTGCTACTCCTTTAACTGGTGCTTTGAGTGACATAAGGGTTAGTAGATCACAACTCTACTTTCAGTTTTAAGGTTTTATTGGAAACTTGCAGACCCCTTAGCCAAAGTAACTCAACTAAAAAGTAGTTTTTCTGTTCTGTTTCCAGCTGAAACAACTTACCATACCCTGGAGGATGGAGGCGTAGTGGAGTACTGCACCACCACTGTAACTGACTCCACTCCCACTGTGGCAGCCGTTGAGGCTCCAGTGGAGATGCTGGCCTCATCCTCAGCTTCCCCACCTCCGCCCCAGGGTCAGGCCAAACCTCAGGAGCTGAAGAGCCGCATTGCCCTCAACTCAGCCCGCCTGCTGCAGGAGCAGAGAGTCACCAACGTCCACATCCGACAGATTGCCCAGCACCTGGAGGGCCAGAACGAGCTCCTGCAGATGATGCGCCGCTCCCAGGAGGCTCAGGCATTCGCCCAGGAAAGACAGGCCCAGGCCCTGGAAGGTACCCAGGCTGCCCTGCTAGCGTTAGTGCAGATGCTCAGGCCTGCTCTGAAAGACCTGCGAAAATTCCTGCAGAGTGGGAATGAGGTCACAAACCCCAGCAACTCAGCAGCAGGAGCAATAGCTGATGGGGCAGGAACAGAGGAGCAGAGCAGGCCCAAAACACCTCCATGTCCTCCACAGCAAGCTGAGGAGACACATTAGCGCTGTGTGTGTGTGTGTGTGTGTGTGTGTGTGTGTGTGTGCGCCCGCACGCACGTGTGTGCGTGCATTGCCTCCTGTCTGCATTGTACATAGAGGAGTCCTTGTGTACAAGCTTCAGAGAACAATGAAAAGCTTTTTAAAAGTCGCCTTGGTGTGAGCATGTACATAATTCTAGTTTTATGATTTGGAAAAACAGTCACAGAAGCAGTGAGAAGGTTATGTTTAACATTATTTTTACTTTTTACGTCTGTCATTAATTAGCAGTGAATTTATGTTATTTAATACATTGGATTTGATATTGAAATTATGTTTTTAATGAAAGATGCAGGTAGTCATCACCCTGATGTGGGCTGAACAATTAATACTTAGTTTTTTCAAGTTTTCCTGCAGTTTACCCTGAATGAAAACTAATTATAAGACCAGAATCAGCTGGGTTCTTCAGTTAGTGTGCACCATGTGTTCAGAATTTAATAAAACTTGAAACCCCATCGGCCTGTTTTCCATACAGGGTGCATCACTATTAATCAACCAGAAGAGGTCAGTGTGTGCAAGCTTCACCACTGGTGGAGCAGCAGCAGTGTTGTTTAAAGGCATCTTAAATTAGGATGAAAAATGTGTGTTATGTTAAATTATTTTACTTTACAGTCATATACTTTGTTTGTTAAAGGGTAATTAAATTTTTTTTCACACTGGAACCTATTACCCCATGCATTAGTGTCTTAAGTGACTAATGTGAGCAAGAATCTTTTAAATTGGTCCAATATTGAGCCAGAACACTGGCAGCAGCAAACTGGGCTGCAATATAACCCAATATAAATCCTGAAAACATTTACACAGTCATATTAAGTCATAGTCATGGCGCCACCAACTGACAACAAGACGTCGACCTTGACAACGTGAAATTTATATGTTGTGGTCTACACATGATACACAGCAGCATGACATATAATAGTGTGTTTTCCAGTGCCACATATTGGACAGACGTGGTACCATTTTTTTAATGAGTAATTTCCAATGTCATACACTCCACCCAGGAAATAATGTTAGGCTAGCCGATCCGCCAAGAATGGTGGCGGACAATGACCTCCCATAAAGATTACATTGTCCTCTCTGGTCTACCTTCTAATTTCTCCATAAACTCCAACGGGTCCAGAACTGCCCGGACCATTACCACAACTCCCTCCATAGATCACACCACCCCTGTCCTTCCAACAACTCCACTGGCTCCCTATCAAATATCGCATTGACTATAAGATTCTCCTTCTTACTTTTATGGCTGTCCACAACCTGGCACATCTGTACCTTTCTGATGTCTTGCACACCTACACACCCTTCTGGACACCTTCAAATCATAGCTCCAAAAACTTTTTTTTTTTTTTTAAATTATCCTCTTGCCTGGCCACGCCTTTCTCACTTCTCATATATTGCCGTTTTAGTTTGTTTTTATGTAGATGTCTGTGTTCTTGTTTTTAATTAGTTTTTTACTGCTGTAAGGTAACTTTGAATGACATTAAAGGCGCACATAAAAAAATGAATTATTATCATTATTATTATTATTATTATTACTACTACTAACTTGCATGTAAATGAACAGATGCATTAACCGGTGTCAGCACCCCCGATGTGCGGGATCATCATCACTGCTGGCAGCTTTAATTATTATTTTGCTAATTAATTAAATTTTACAGGGGCTAAATGTGGGTTGAAATGTGAAAAGTTGCACACCCATCAGAACCGGTAACATTTTTGATATTTTATGGGTGTCATGCTTTAGTATAGCCCCCCTACAAAATGTCAAAGAAGTAGCCCTCACAGTATCTTTCACCTAGATGTATGACGTTTGGTAGGTATATGAATCATGTCCAGATAACAAAAAAGCCTCATGGAGCTATACCCTAAATGCAACAGTATATCAGCCATAACTAATTTATTGTCCAATCTTTGGATGTTTTTGACCATTGGTAGCCATTATAAATATCAGGCCTTCTTAGAGTCTCTGGCTAGTGTCTGGAAAAAAATGAGATGTTTATTGTCACACCAGTTATACAAGTACAAATGTGTGAAAAGCATATGCTTAGAGACTCCATTTAACAAAAACAGGTAAGTAGTAAATGTAAAAAACATATAA
Source organism: Etheostoma nigrum (assembly GCA_029931835.1). Classification (NCBI taxonomy): domain Eukaryota; kingdom Metazoa; phylum Chordata; class Actinopteri; order Perciformes; family Percidae; genus Etheostoma; species Etheostoma nigrum. Next base: position 26,280,118 of record CM057252.1, read on the forward strand.
CAAGAAATCAGATTTAATTTCTAGGAAGAGTACTTTATGTTAAAAAAAGCACTTAGAAATGGTATAAAACGTCAAAATTGGCACAGTAAAATTAATATGGCTGACCTTTTGTTGGGTTCAGGGGATGACTCCAAGAAGCTTTTTTTGTCTGGACATGATACATGGGACTACCACATATACATCAGGAGGGCTACTTCGTCAAAGTTTTGTAGGGGGACTTTGGAGCCAATTTGCTGCACCCAAGCTGGAAAAGTCATGTCAGATTTAATTTCTGCCACTTCTGATTTGTGTGCAAATTTGATTAAGCTGAGCATTTTAGCCCCTCAAGTGCAATTTATTTTGGTTTAACAATAATGAACATAGCAATTTCAATAGGACCTTCACTGACCGACTTTGTCGGTGCTTGGCCCTAAATATACAAACCAAAAAAATAAATATATACTTTATATATTTAAAGCATATTTAAAAACACAGTGACTATTGCACACAGAGTGAATATTGCACAAAGGGATGAAATACTGTACATATATTCAATTCAAATCATCATCGGTGTTTGATTTGCTCAAACACTGTTTGTTGTGGGTATCATAGCAACATTTGTGTCTGGTTTACCTTTTTGAATGACAAATAGATTACCGCCACCTGCTGGTATGGAGAGTTATTTATTGGCATGCAAGGAATTAAAGTAGTCCAGCCTGGAAGAAAAAAATGCTTGGACTAGTTTTTCAGCATTGTTTTGAAACAGGATGTTCCTAATTTTGTCAATGTTACAAAGATAGAAAAAAAGCTGTTCTCAAGGTTTGTTTTAGATGGACATTAAAGGATACATCCATTATCAAAAATAACTCCCAGATTTCTGACAGTAGTGCTGGAGGCCAGGGCCATCCAGAGTAGCTATATCTTTGGATAATGAGTTTGGAGGTGTTGAAGGCCCAGCATAATAACTTTAGTCATCCATCCATTCCTTTTTTTTTTTATAACTACCCCAACAGTGGTCATGACACAAAAATGATGATGAGCGATGTACTTTTCCATGAGTCCGCTATGGTGCTTATAACGTGCTACTTGGTAGCTTGTTTTTAAAGCTTATCAGATCATTAATCTCCCTCAGTAATACGGAAGAGAATAAAGGCAACATGTCATGTCATTACATGCCACTTTGCAACAGATACCTTATTTATTGATATTGATTGATTTCAATATTGATCGATCCAACACCAAAGATTCATTTGTACCTTAAAATAATGTTTCCAAAATCGTTTCACTAATTTAACTTCTTTACTCAAGTAAAAGTAAGAAAGTACAGGCTTGGAAATTTACTTAAAATATAAAAGTAAAAGTAGCCTTGCAAATGAGAGCCATTTTTTAGAGTGCAAGCTCAGAAACTTCAGTCGACATGGAAAAAGCTATTTATGGCATTGGCTATAATTTAAATGGATGTCTGCCAATAGGCCTACAACATCACATATATGATTATTGAGACAGAGACTGGGACTCCAGGTTAATAAGATTCTGACTGAGCAGCAAGATATGAATTCAGTTGTGATTCTGTGAGAATTTACAGATCCAGTTCCTCTTTTTTAATCTTCCCCTTAACATTTAAAGGATCTACATGTACAGTGAGGAAAATAAGTATTTGAACACCCTGCTATTTTGAAAGTTCTCCCACTTAGAAATCATGGAGGGGTCTAAAATTGTCATCGTAAGTGCATGTCCAGTGTGAGAGACCAAATCTAAAAAAAAATATCCAGAAATCACAATGTATGATTTTTTAACTATTTATTTGTATGATACAGCTGCAAATACGTATTTGAACACCTGTCTATCAGCTAGAATTCTGACCCTCAAAGACCTGTTAGTCTGCCTTCAAAATGTCCACCTCCACTCCATTTATTATCCTAAATTAGATGCACCTGTTTGAGGTCGTTAGCTGCATAAAGACACCTGTCCACCCCATACAATTGGTAAGAATCCAACTACTAACATGGCCAAGACCAAAGAGCTGTCCAAAGACACTAGAGACAAAATTGTACACCTCCACAAGGCTGGAAAGGGCTACGGGGAAATTGCCAAGCAGCTTGGTGAAAAAAGGTCCACTGTTGGAGTAATCATTAGACAATGGAAGAAGCTAAACATGACTGTCAATCTCCCTCGGACTGGGGCTCCATGCAAGATCTCACCTCGTGGGGTCTCAATGATCCTAAGAAAGGTGAGAAATCAGCCCAGAACTACACGGGAAGAGCTGGTCAATAACCTGAAAAGAGCTGGGACCACCGTTTCCAAGGTTACTGTTGGTAATACACTAAGACGTCATGGTTTGAAATCATGCATGGCACGGAAGGTTCCCCTGCTTAAACCAGCACATGTTAAGGCCCGTCTTAAGTTTGCCAATAACCATTTGGATGATCCAGAGGAGTCATGGGAGAAAGTCATGTGGTCAGATGAGACCAAAATAGAACTTTTTGGTCATAATTCCACTAAACGTGTTTGGAGGAGTGGCTCTGTAAGAAGCATATCAAGGTTCTGGCGTGGCCTAGCCAGTCTCCAGACCTAAACCCAATAGAGAATCTTTGGAGGGAACTCAAACTCCGTGTTTCTCAGCAACAGCCCAGAAACCTGACTGATCTAGAGAAGATCTGTGTGGAGGAGTGGGCCAAAATCCCTTCTGCAGTGTGTGCAAACCTGGTGAAAAACTACAGGAAATGTTTGACCTCGTCAATGTGTGCTCAAATATGGCTTCTGGAAAGAAAATAAAGGATAAAATATGAATGACTAAACTGACATTAATTAAGAAGTTCCCTATTTTTATATATATTTAGAACTACGCAGCACATTGGCCAGGAGTCATTGTTGATGCATAGTCTACTATCTCAAACATCTCTCTCAGATAAGGCCGATGGGAATCTAACGAGTCGTCTTGTAGTGGTGCATCAAGTGCAACGCACAGTAGTCTACTGTATTGACAATTAGATTGAATTCAAAATTGATGACTCAAACAATAATAATGGTAACTCAAGTAAAATGATTTGAAACTTGTTAGTGAGGACTGGATTAGGGCTGGATTTAAAGCTGATTCTGGTTCCCAACTTGGCCCCAGGTGTGTCTGTTAAAACACCGACGGAGACAACTTCTCTCTGTTGATGCTTTATTAAATCAAACCCACCAACAATAAACCCACTATTACATTAACTTAATGCAGTGTAACTGTAGCATGTAAATATTGCACCTAAAATACAAACGTGAGCAAGAACGTTCAACAATCGGCATTATTAATCACCAGCCAGGTGTAACCTAGGTAACAGGTGAAGAACACAAACAACAACATCACTAGCTAACTTAATTTAAATGTACCAGAACAACAGAGACACACAACAACAAGCTTAAATGAACTGACAGCATAAGTTATAAGACTTACATAACAGATTGTTATGAATCCTTTTGTCAGCTGACCCCAGGAAAGCTCCATATTTTTTCTTTTCTCTCACTTTTCTCTCTGTGTGGCGCGCGCGCCCGCTCGTGGTGTGAGGTGCATGTCCACGCTATTCTCCGACGTGACGACCTTTTGTACAAAACTAAAGTAACGAGTCAGTTTTGTAAAATCTAAGGAGTAGAAAGTACCGATATTCGTGTTAAAATGTAAGGAGTAAAAGTAAAAAGTCGCTACAAAAATAAATAGTTAAGTAAAGTAAAAATATCTGAAAAATCTACTTGAGTAGGCTACAGTAAAGTAAAGTATTTGTACTTCGTTACTTCCCATCTCTGAATGTCACATTGTAGCCTAAAACACGCATGACATTGCTTAGCGCATCTTTTAAAGAGGACGAAGAAAGCCCTCCATAGAGTCCATACATGTAGAACCATACATGGGGCTTTACACACCTCTGCTCAGACTTTGTGGACGGTCCCTAACTGGCCCCATGAGGTCTGAGACGTTCACGGAGCCGCTCTGACTGACTGTTGTTGAACTCTCTAGTGGAGAGGGAAAAGTTGGTGAAGATGCACTGAAACCGACGAAACTGCCAAGAACCCGGACTTCAGTTATCTGGTACGCAGTTGTACTGTTTTACAAGTATGAGGAGCATCAGACCGACGAAACGGTAAGGTTTGTGAAGGTTTCTACGGAAGCTTATTCTAGTGAGCCGCCGAGAGGTTTCGGTGTTTGCGTGGCAGCTCTCTGCACGGAGAGAGTCTGTAAATGTTACCAACCTTAGAGAAAAGACACGCACATGACTGGATGTATCTACAACAAATAGAAAACACCAGATCCATGCATCAAAACTGTAACAGTATGTAGAAGGTGTTGTTATTTTTTACTATATCTGCAACTGGGAGATATAAACGGACCACATGATTTCTCCAGCTGTCATTGCTGGAAAAAAACGTAACACGCAGTTTATTTAGGCTATAACTTCAACAAGTGTATTCTTTTCAATTCCAGGTCTAAACAGTTTATTAGAGATGGCTGACGTTGAGGAAAAGAAGGACTTTCGGCGCCCACTTTAAAGCCACAGAGAGCATATTTCTTTTCTGTTTCCATTCATTGGTGTTTATCATACCATGAGCACACTCCAGCAGCTGGGAACAATGTCTTTTTTGATAAAAAAGAAGAAGTTCAAGTTTCAAGTGCACTTTACATTGGAGGAGCTTACAGCAGTGCCTTTTGTTAATGGAGTGCTTTTCTGCAAGATCCGGCTGATAGATGGAGGGGACTTTGCCATTTCGTCATCCAGGTAGGATGTTTAGAACAACTTCCTTGTTGTAACCCACTAAAACCACTATTGCATGCAATCGACATTTGTAGTTAATCTCCTTCCACTCGAACACTTACTGACCTTTCTTTTACAGATGTTAAATGTACTTTTCCCCATTTCTATAGCTGACACTCTGCTGGACTAGATTATGTAGAAATATCATGTTTCAAAGCAGTCGACCTCTGTTGTCAGTGTTTCCACCTCAGATAAGGGGTGGTTACAGCCGTAAAACTGGTATGAGACTGCATGTCTTGTATACCGCAGTGTTATTTCACCCTCATGTTTCCTGGGAAAGTTGCCTTTGAACTGTTTCTCAGCTCCACCCTGGCGTACATTCACACTGGGAGCTGCCCAGCACTTCTGCTGCACCTCTTTGAGCCTCATGGTATATATAAACTTTATTTCAGACCCAGGGGGATCCATATCACAATAAAAACATACACAAACACAAAAATACAAAATACAAAAAAATAAAAATACAAATACAAATACAAAAATACAAAAAAAATATGTTATGTTGAGGTTAAGTGGTTTGCTCAAGGGCTCCTGGGCAAAGTTGTGGAGGGAGCAAAGATCATTTAGTCTCCTGCTAGGATTCAAAGTGTACAGCTTCTCTTAATGTCTAGACCTCTGCAGGTTCTCAAAGAAAGTTGTTCTAATAAAAGCGGTTCAATTTGAGGAGGTCTGTTGATTGTCTCGAGTAACTACAACAATGCGTCTAAAAAACAGGTTGCTGTTGTTTTTTCTAAATCTAACTTTTTAAATATGGAATTCTGTTTGCACTGGCCTGACTTCAGTAAGACTCACTCTAATTACATTTGCGGCTTAATATGAGTAAGCTGTGGGGAAGTGTCATGACAGGTCTGCATGCCTAGGACCACACCAAGGTTTTGCATGCTTTAACCCATTTGGAGCATACCATCATGTTTAGGATTTTTTATCGTTGTTTTTCTCCCCTTGACATTCTTTTTAAACCAGCTTGCATAGACTACATTTTCTTACCTGAGATAAATAGGTATGAAAATGACCACTAATAACAAATAACTTTTATGATAGTTTAAGAACAACTCATCATTCTAGTAACTGAGATGAGAATGTCAATATCAATCTCATGTGTGTGGAGTTGGAGTCAGGATGGGGTTAGCCTAGCATAAAGACTGGAAGAAGAGGGAAACAGCTAGCTACAAATGAAGTTGTTGTATTTTGTTTCTTTTGTTTTATATAAAACAGAACAGACAGGTTGTGGCTTTAGGTGTGTAAGTATTTATGTGCTCAGGGTCTCCAGCTACAGTGGTTTGCCCCATATGTCCTGTGAACATAATGCTACCTAAAACCACAAATTTGCTAGTTTATTATTCATTTCATATGGATAAAATAAAAGATATGTCTTAATTAATAATGCTAAGCTAGGTTCCAACTCTGCACAGAAATGAGAGTGATGTTGATCTCCCCTTGAAAAGAAACTAAAACAGCATATTTCCAAAAATGGAAGAAGGAAGATTCTTTGTATTACCCCAAAAGGGTAATTTCCAGATCACAGTGAAATGAATGGAAACCAGTGGCTGTCTGGGAAATAAGTTTAATAGTAAAGTAATTGATGTGACTTGTAGTAAATTGGTCATACTGGGGTCCCTAAACAGTCATGGAGTTGCATAAATTGAGTATGACTGGAAAACTGAGACTCTTGTGGATTCAATTATCCCAATTGTGTTCAGGTGTGATGATGTTGGTCCCCAAAGTAGCCATTTAATTATAGTGAATCAATTTTTTTTAAAACTTGGTTTCACTGTTAAAAATGTCCTGCTAGAGCTGAGAATGGCCATCGTAAGAGTAAACAGACGTTACAGTAAGCTATACATTGGCTGTTGTGAATGTGTGGGTAATGGCCTGGACTGCTGTTAGATTCCCAGCCTGAATTACTATCCCAGTCTGACATTTACTGAAATGAACGGGCCTGTAATACTACAATAATTAATGTATGATTTGGCTAAACCACTTATCTATTCTGGGATAGGGGGAAAAACCGCTCTGACTTGTCGGTGCCATGCAAAATAGATAGCAGACAGGTGAGGGAGGGATGTCAGGCTTTATAACAAATAATGTTAAAATGTAACATAGCTGATGTTCTTGCTGCAGCATGGTTTGTGTGCCCATGTGACATTGCTCAGGCCCTCCAGGATTTCACAATGTTGCGATCACAACAATTCATGCGAATTCAACCAATCACCATGAATCTGGCGTGCGTGACTCGCAATTTTGACCAACCACTGCAACTTTTCCGCAAATTTGACCAATAATCGGAGTTTACGCAACTTCAACCCATGTGCCGGACTTTGTATCAGTATGTGACTCTAAGCCAATGAACAAGTGGGAGTGAGGACGGGTTGACGTCACACGTACAGTATGTTTCCAAATTAATTTCCTTATTACTGATATGAAGACGAGACGGATTATGAATCCGTGTTCTCAGTTTAGTTTTTTTTTTTCTCAGCTGACCCCAGGGGGGCACCGTAGTTTACGGCATAACGTGTCATACTGAAATTTGTGAAATCCATAAAATAATAAACCTTTCTCATTACAAACAATATCAGAAGATGGAAATCATTTCAAAAATGTTAGCTCTCTAGGATTGTTTGATTGCTAACGTCAGCTCAAAACACCATTCAACTGACAGCCTTTGTTGTGTTTGATGCTAGCTTGTAGGTCCATTTTTACTGTAATGACATTACAGAAGTTTCTCGTTAGCATCTTGTAGGCTACTTGTGGCAAAGTGACGCATGCACAACTCACATCTGCACTCGACTCACATCAGGTAGTGACACATCGCAGGAAAGCACCCTGCCATTGCCAGATGAGTGACATATTTGTTTGGCAAATTTCCCTGTGACCATGTATGATGATTGCACGTTGTAAAAATTAATTGCCCCTTGGGGATTAAAAAATGTTTTCTGTATCTGTTGGGTGGATGAAATTAGCAAGCTAACGTTAGCTAACGAGCCAGCAGCGGGCCATCTGGTTGCTCCCAGTGTAGGGAGACTTCTTTGCCGAGAGACCTGATGAAAACCCGGAAGAGGGACAGTCTGGTTAGCCATCTCCTGGTGGCCGCTGTCTTTCCGGCGGGGAGTGAAGCGGAGTGGCCGTAGGCTCTGTTCGGTTCTGCCGCTGCTTGAGCAGACGCAAGGGCTGATTTGAGGCGACGCCACAGTCAGCCGCCGTCGCCCTGGGCCTTTTTGGACAATTTTCCACAGAGGGTTTTGAAATCCTGATGACCATTAAACTATGTGGACTGCACAAAAACTAACATGAAACTTACCACGATTTACAGATGATACTCAGAACAACTCTTTCCCCCTATTCTGTGTCTGTACGGCGAGTCGGAATAACGGCGCAATATTCCTGCCTTGAACAGGCTGTGTAAAAGGGACTTGTTACTTTAAATTAGAAGGAGATAACGTACTGTATGTGAGTTACAATCTTTTATCTTGCTCTTGCTTTCCACTTTGGAAATCTCTTGTGTAAATCAGTAAAAGAGTGAACTTTGCCGTCATGCATGCCCACCTGAAATGTGTCATATACTGTAGGCTTGACAGGTGGTTTTAAAAACATTAATCATTAATTTTTTTATCATTTAAGCAGCTTAAGCTCAAAATAATTCTGGTGGGGAGAGGCTGACTCAGTTTCTTCTCCACACATTTAGGTTTGTTGTGGACCTAATTTGTGTGTATTTGTGTGTTTGTGTGTGTGTGTGTGTGTAAGCATAATTGTCATTTATAGGCTATCAAGTGCTTTGAAGAGCATGCCAAACAAACAGGTGGCGATATAACCCTAACTGTTAAGCCATGTTAAACCAATCAAAAACCTGAAGTTCCTGTAGAGGTCTCGCCCAAAACCAACGACGATGGCAGTTCTGTGTTGTGGGAGTGTAGTCATAAAGATACTTGCGGAGTATTGCATTCTAACACCTCTGTTCCGCAATATAATGGGAGAACAGTGTGCATGTATCTGTATATACTGTATGTAACAAGCCACCAAAGGTGTTAGCGGCGCACAATCGGATGTCAAACAAAGGAGACAACAGTGGTGCGCACTCCGACATCACAAGCCAACATCCCAAGTTTCACCGGCTACACAACACCAATGCAACCAGAGTTTCTAAAATCTTCACCCTGGCAGGAGTTTTCAAAAAGGTTCGGTTTCAGTGACCTGATACTGCGTTTGCGTGTTGACAAACGGCCTTACCGTAAAGAAAAAGTTGCAGTTTTGAAAATACCTGTTTTTGTGTGGACAGGGCCTAAGAAAATGCCACATTTCCTCACCAATGGAACGAGTCTTTGTACATCTCTTCTAACTTGTGACTTTCAGGCTTTTTGTAGCTGCAGCAACACCATCAGCCAGTTTGAGTTGAGCTGAAACGGGCCGGTTCAGACTGTCCAACCTTTCCCGGCAACATTCTAAAACGGTTTTGTCTCATCGCAAATCTTTGGTCTGAACTGGGCTTAAGACATACACCTGCTAACTAAAGCCAATGCATTGGTACAAAATAACCTATACATCATAGTCTACCAGTTAACCACACACACACACACACACACACACACACACACACACACACACACACACACACACACACGGCAACCAACAGACATACAGGCAATAGCTGCCATGTTTTCTCAAAGTATTAAAAAAAGTAATGTTTTTTTTTATGTGTTTTGTGCGTGCATGTATCTGGCTTATTTGCAACTCTGTATCATTCTTCAGATTCTTCCACCAGACAAAAAAAAAGACTAGATCAAATTAATATATGGCTGGTCCATGTATGGTGAATTCAATTCAGTTACATTTTATTTATTGTATCAAATCAAGGGTGGCAGTAGCTCAGTCTATAGGGAGTTGGGACTGGTAGCTGAAGAGAGGCCTCTGCTCGGGGGCTCTTTTCCATGGGCAGCCCCCCCACTCTAGTGCATATATAGGACCTGAACATGTGTGTATAATTCAGGCCTGTGTGTAATAATAACAGAGTATAAATTGTAATTTCCCCTGGTGGGACTAATAAAGTATACATTATTATTATAACTATAACAAGAGTTATCTCAAGACACTTTACAGATAGAGTAGTTCTAGACCACACTCGCACAGATCCAGATCCTTTTTGTGGGTGGCATCTTTCGCTGCCAGTTTGGACACAGACACAGATATACAGATATAGAGAAACATGATTCATTATAATTTTACCCGTTGGAATGGTGAACAGTAAAGATAGTGGAACTATGACTAGAAATAATAGTTGCAGCAGTTCAGGAGCTAGCGTAGCAGGGTGATGCAGGGCATAGCAGCAGTGTTGTGTGGCATAGCGGGGCCTAGCAGGGCGAAGCAGGGCATTGCGTGGTGTGGTAGGGCACAGCAGGGTGTCGAGCAAGACCATGGCAGCTGCAACCATGATTTAGATGCCACCCCATTCCAAGGAAAACTGCAAGGCGAGAAAACTTCAGGACTCCGGGGAATTAGCTATGATATTATGATACAGATAAAAACAGTTAAAAAACAGTTAGTCTGCCTTCAAAATGTCCACCTCCACTCCATTTATTATCCTAAATTAGATGCACCTGTTTGAGGTCGTTAGCTGCATAAATACACCTGTCCACCCCATACAATCAGTAAGAATCCAACTACTAACATGGCCAAGACCAAAGAGCTGTCCAAAGACACTAGAGACAAAACTGTACACCTCCACAAGGCTGGAAAGGGCTACGGGGAAATTGCCAAGCAGCTTGGTGAAAAAAGGTCCACTGTTGGAGCAATCATTAGAAAATGATTAGACAGGGCGACTGCACTGTATTAAGGAGAGGATCACCGGGGCCATGTATTGTGAGATTTTGGGGAACAACCTCCTTCCCTCAGTTAGAGCATTGAAGATGGGTCGAGGCTAGGTCTTCCAACATGACAATGACCCGAAGCACACAGCCAGCATAACCAAGGAGTGGCTCTGTAAGAAGCATATCAAGGTTCTGGCGTGGCCTAGCCAGTCTCCAGACCTAAACCCAATAGAGAATCTTTGGAGGGAGCTCAAACTCCGTGTTTCTCAGCGACAGCCCAGAAACCTGACTGATCTAGAGAAGATCTGTGTGGAGGAGTGGGCCAAAATCCCTTCTGCAGTGTGTCAAACCTGGTGAAAAACTACAGGAAACGTTTGACCTCTGGAATTGCAAACAAAGGCTACTGTACCAAATATTAACATTGATTTTCTCAGGTGTTCAAATACTTATTTGCAGCTGTATCATACCATACAAATAAATAGTAAAAAAATCATACGTTGTGATTTCTGGATTTTTTTTTGTACATTATGTCTCTCACAGTGGACATGCACCTACGATGACAATTTCAGACCCTTCCATGATTTCTAAGTGGGAGAACTTGCAAAATAGCAGGGTGTTCAAATACTTATTTTCCTCACTGTATATATATATATATATATATATATATATATATACACGTCACCTATTGGTTTGTGGACTGCTGTTTTGAGGCCTCGGCTGCGGTAGAATAATTGTGATACAGTGTTGTTTTTTATTACCGTGGCATGCATCCCACGATAATGAAAAACAACACTATATCACACTGCGTGCCATGTGTGTATGGACGTGTGAGTGATGTAGCCCTTATCCGCAGACCCCCACATTGACTTGGAAGATGCATGTGAGACAAATTTTAACATCCGCTGGTCACTCAGGGAGTTGTTAATTTTCTCCGCTCCACTGAAATTGCTCACCGTCGGCTCCAAAATGAATGAGTGTGTACCTTAAACCTGTGGTTCCCAAACGTTTTTACGTGTTAAAGTTGTATTAATGAGGATTGAAGCACAGTGTTTCAAAGTCAATTGCAAACATAAAACAACCTGTACAACTGCATCAATCTCACCACGCTTGCTACCATCTTGTGGCTCTGGCATAAGAATGCTGACATCCCCATTCTTAATCATTCTACATTTATGTTGTTTACTTAATTTCTGTGTAATTACCATCATTTTTTGAATCAGCCAACAATGTCTACTGACATTCAAAGTCATGTATTGGTCACTAAGCCCGACGTGACCCTTACGAACAGTCCCTTTTGAGGCTATGTAAGGCAAAGCTTCATCGTAAGAGAAAGGGTTACTTGTATCTAATGCTGGACAATGGTGTGTTTGTAAAGGCAGGCATGTCTGGCTGAAGAAGTGGTAGAACCTGTCTGGCCATTCTCTGCCTCTCTAACGCAGCTAGCAGCCCTCAGGCTTGTTGTTTTAAGAGCTGGATACTTCAGGTCAGCCTGTTCCGCTGATAATTGAAAATTAGAGACACATAATTTACCGGTCAGCAAGATGAGTGTCTACACTAGACTGTTAATGCAGCTTTAAAGCTTTAGTGTGTAACTTTTTATATTAATGAAAGTCTGTTACATTTCAGCCACTGCCAATGAGTTGATACAAAGCTAACTAAGACTATCAGCTCCACACATCTTTTTCTATATTTTTCAGTATGGCTATGTTCAGAGGATTGTGTTGCCTGGCAACTTCCGCATGCAGAAAATTTAGATAATTAAATCTTCTGAAGACATTATCATATTAGCAAACTACATGGAGGAGGGGGGGGTAGGGGGTGCTTGTATCATGTGGATGCGGCAGTTTTGTTGTCATTATTTAGAATTTCTCATGGGGGAGACAGAAACTAAATAGCTATGCTATTCATTTAGCATTATTATTATTTATTAATAATATTTTTGGGGCATTTATTGAAAGGACAGATTGAGTCAGGAAAGTGGGAGAGAGGGAGGTAACATGCAGCAAAGGGCTGCAGTTGGATGGGAATGTGTTGTTTCAAAGCTCTCTAAATAGTTTTTGGTTTTTAATTAAAATATATTTAAAACTTGAGATAATGACAGTTTAAATTAGGGTATGTTAAAGTTATCTTTTCAGTGGGGCTTTTGATCCATTAAAAATATTTAATTGCATGATTATCCATAACTAACTTAAATTGTGATTAATCGCAAATTAATCACAGATTATTTTTGGGGCTTTTTCAACCTTAATTTTAGACAGTTATAATTTTATCATTAAAGAAGCTCATAAAGTTGTTACTACTCAGAGCTAAAGGAATAGATCTGTCAGCCTGGCTACAGTGCTGGAAAGAAACTTTGGGTTGTTCTTCTATTCTTCTATTAGTGATGAGTAATAATCTGATCTGGCATTTCTGAGGGCCTTCCTATATGTTTTCAGACTGGCTCGCCAATTTAAACGAGATTCTTCCAGGTTTCAGGAGATTTGTTTGAATTTGTGAGTTTGTGAGTTATACCAAGGCGCTAGTTTCCTTTGCTTCATCCTCTTCTTTTGAGAGAAGCAACAGTCTATAGTCGTCCGTAGCGAGGTCATAGCTCCATCTACAAATTTGCGAGCGTCTTAAGTTAACATAGGAGTCCTCTTATATTAAGAAACAGCATTAAATTAAATGTTGTTGGAGTATCTTCCTTGAATTCAGCTATAGCCCTGTCAAATAGACATCTAGTGTAGAAGCTTTTATTTACTTTATTATAGTCGGGTAGCAAGAATTCAAAAGTTATTAGCAAATGGTCTGATATTAAAGGATTCTACGGAAATACTATTAAATCTTCAATATTAATGCCCTATGTCAGCACAAGGTCGACGGTGTGGTTAAAACAGTGAGTGGCCTCATGCACACTCTGACCAATAAAACCAATTGAATCAAGTAGTGAGTTGAAAGCAATACTAAGGCTATTGTTGTCAACGTCCACAGGGAAATTAAAATCGCCTACAATAAATACTTAAATTTAAGGACCACACATGATAAAAACTCAAAAAGAAAGAATTCAGATAGAAATTCAGAATATGGACCTGGAGCTCAACAACAAATATAAACGTCTGTAATGTTTTCCATGACGGATGTTGAAGATTAAAAACAAGTCACACGAATTTATAATTTAGTTTATTTGAATCAAAGAGAGATCCTTGTTGAGAGAACCATCTGGAAGGACTTTGAAACTCAGCTGGCCACTTAGAAGAGCCTTTTCTTTTTCTTTTTTTAAGATAATTTTTTTGTCATTTTTAGGCCTTTATTGACAGGACAGCTGAAGACATGAAAGGGGAGAGAGGGGGGAATGACATGCAGTAAAGGGCCGCCGGTCGGAGTCAAACCCGGGCCCGCTGAGTCAAGGAGTAAACCTCTCAATATGGGCGCCCGCTCTACCAACTGAGCTTCCTGGGCACCCAAGACCCTTTTCTTTATCCATTTTGTGCTCAAGAGGGTTTGTTTCTGCAAGACATCCCCTTCTGTCCCGCTGCTTGGTCTTTCCTAAACTTCAAGATTCAAGATTCAAGATTTCTTTAATGTCATACCACAGTATACTATAGTACGAAATTACATGCAAAGTTCACAGCTTAAAAGAATACAGCACAGAAACAATTTAAAACCCAGTGGAAAAGTTATATGAATTAAAATAAATAAGTGCTTACATGGGTGTGCAGAGAATGTAGAGTGATAATATAAATATATAACGTCTAAAAAACTGAAAAATATAAATATCTAGATACTAGATACTAGATACATACAGTTGGAAAAGTATAAATATCCGTATTTAAAGTGAAATAGAGCGGTAGAGAATAAGGTGCATTCCAAACAGATTATTTTGTACATGAGCGGGCCGAGGCCCAAATCACAGAACACGAGTCAAAAACAAATTATCGCATTCATTTTGACAGGCTTAGTTTTCAAAAGTTCAGTAGTATCATAGTGTATATGTGGATTTGCATAGGGAAAAATATATGATGCCCATCATTATAAATAATGTCAGATTCCCATGTTGTTTGTATTGGACATTTTGACATCACCTTCCAAGAACAGGTATGTAGGACTTTCTGTTATCAGCAACGCAGCAGCATGTGTGTTGTGTAACTGAAGATCTGCTGGGCCATTCTCATGTTATGTTTCCTCTGACACGAGCTTGGCAGGGACAGATAGCATCTAAGTTTACCAGTCAAGTTGGGACAAGCCGAGCATGCTGGTGGCGTGTGTGTTGTGGTAATAATGTGTGGGAAAATGTAAGGAACCCTGACAGCTTTAGTATAAGTTCCCTCATGACACTGATGTGGTCTAAGCTTTATAGCTTACATTTGCTCTTTATTCATTAGTACAGGAAGAAAAGCCTGTTTATAGACTGAGGGAGGGACACACTGGATCAATCCCATGAGTCCTCATTTCCCTCCGTGGCCTCCTTGATTCCACAAATGAAGAGATAAAGAACACACTCTTTTTAGGCTTTTATTTCTCCAGCTAAAGTAGTCTTAGCCCCAGACTGGCATCACTCTGCTTCCCATTCATAGAGCACTTTTAGGTTCACTGCCTTGCACAAGGAGCCAAAGAGTTACAGGAAGCGTCTTTGTTTAGTAAAGCAAAAGCCTCTTTCAGACATGCACGTCATACGTAAATACGATTCAGAGTAACATGTCAGTCTCATGTCTGAATTAGCTCCTGAGTCACTTTCATATAAAAGTCAAGATGGCAATTTTACTAGGTCGAACCTAATAACATTTTATTAAATTCAAATCAAATATGGAATCCAGTTATTGAATTCAAATCTTTTTTCATCCTTTTATTGAATCTTACTGTATTAGGCTTACCTTTTAACGTGTCTATGTACTATAACTAAATGCTAAAATAACTCCAACTCAAAGACGTCAAATTGACATTTGGTGCTGAAACGGCAGAAACACTCCAGCTTTTAATGTTCCATATACATAACGAAATGTTTGTTAAATTGTATGGTTTGTCCAATATTTTTCTCCCAGACAATCTAACGTGTGTGTGTGTGTGTGTGTGTGTGTAGGGAGGAGGTGCGGCAGAACTGTGTTCGATGGAGGAAGAAGTTCTCTTTCGTGTGTAAAATGATTGCTAATCCAATTACTGGAGTGTTGGACCCCTGCATCTGCCGGGTCTCTGTACGTAAGGTAAACTACATTTCCCAGCAGCTGCATTTAAAGGCAATGTTATTTTACCCCACATTACCCTATAATACAGCTGCATGATGAAGGTTATGCACCGTATACTTGGTTTGTCCCAGTTCACACTTATACATGACTGTGTTAGCAGTCTGACATAGACCGCTTTGACAGTTTTGTTTTCAATCTTTCCAGGAGCTCAAAGGAGGAAAAGCCTTCTCAAAGGTAAGATTATT
Organism: Etheostoma nigrum; assembly: GCA_029931835.1. NCBI lineage: Eukaryota > Metazoa > Chordata > Actinopteri > Perciformes > Percidae > Etheostoma > Etheostoma nigrum. Next base: position 26,296,086 of record CM057252.1, read on the forward strand.
TTCTGATTATGTAATTAGCAAGTACTACAGATAGAATATAGATAGAGATTGCTAGATTTAGTGAGTTATCAGACCCCCTTTAGCAATTTTTTGTCTAGTCAAATCTGATGACTTTCTGTAGGAAGGCAGGTAGAAGAGGGAGGGGGGTGCAGGGAGGGGGGGGGGGTGTAGGTAGGAGAGACAGACAGCGGGATGCGATGGGGAAAAAGACGCCGCTGCGCTGGCCTGGCTTTGGGCAAGCCAGCCTTCTTTGAGAATTCTTTATCGATCTACCTCCCTCCCTTTGTAGATTTGTTCTACTTCAAATACAGGCTACCTAAGTAATAATTGTAATTTAATATAAATTCCCATAGTGAGTTTGTGGTTACAGTGGTCTGCAAAAGTTTGGGCAACCTTGTTAATTTCCATGATTTTCCTTCATAAATCGTTGGTTCTTAGGATAAAAAAAATCAGTTAAATATATCATATAGGAGACAAACACAGTGATATTTGAGAAGTGAAAAGAAGTTTATACAATTTACAGGAAGTGTGCAATAATTGTTTGAACAAAATTAGGCATGTGCATAAATTTGGGCACCACAATAAAAAAAAATAACTCAATATTTAGTAGATCCCCCTTTTGCAGAAATAACAGCTTCTAAACGCTTCCTATAGCTTCCTATGAGAGTCTGGATTCTGGTTGGAGGTATTTTGGACCATTCCTCTCTACAAAACACCTCTACTTCATTCAGGTTTGATGGTTTCCGAGCATGGACAGCTCTCTTTAAGTCACACCACAGATTTTCAATAATATTCAGGTCTGGGGACTGAGATGGCCATTCCAGAACGTTGTACTTGTTCCTCTGCATGAATGCCTTAGTAGATTTCGAGCAGTGTTTAGGGTCATTGTCCTGTTGAAAGATCCAGCCCCGGCGCAGCTTCAGCCTTGTCACTGATTCCTGGACATTGGTCTCCAGAATCTTCTGATATTTGGTGGAATCCATGTGTCCCTCAACTTTAACAAGATTCCCAGTCCCTGCACCGGCCACACAGGCCCACAGCAGGATGGAACCACCACCACATTTTACTGTAGGCTGCAGGTGTTTTTCTAGGAATGCTGTGTTGTTTTTCCTCCATGCATGACGCCCCTTGTTATGTCCAAATAACTCAATTTTAGTTTCATCAGTCCACAGCACCTTATTCCAAAAGGAAGCCGGCTTGTCCAAATGTGCTTTAGCATACCTCAAGCGGCTTTGTTTGTGATGTGGGTGGAGAAAAGGCTTCCTCCGCATCACTCTTGCGTACAGCATCTCCTTGTGTTAAGTGCGCGCAATAGTTGTACGATGCACAATGACTCCATCTGCAGCAAGATCATGTTGTATGTCTTTGGTGCTGGCCTGTGGGTTGACTTTGACTGTTCTAACCATTCTTCGCTTCTGTTTATCCGTGATGTTCCTTGGTCTGCCACTTCGAGCCTTAACTTGAACTGTGCCTGTGGTCTTCCATTTCCTGACTATGTTCCTAACTGTCGAAACAGACAACTGATATCTCTTAGACAGCTTTCGGTATCCTTCCCCTAATTCATGATGGTGAACAATCTTTGTTTTCAGTTCATGTGACAGTTCTTTTGAGACTCCCATGTCGCTACTCTTCAGAGAAGATTCACAGAGGAGGGAAACTTACAATTGCCCTCCCTTAAATACTCTCTCATAATTGGGTTCACCTGTGTATGTAGGTCAAGGGTCACTGAGCTTCCCAAACCAATGTGAGTTCCAATAATTGCTTCTAAAGATTTTGAAATCAGTAAAATGACAACAGTGGCCAAATTTATGCACATGCCTAATTTTGTTCAAACAATTATTGCACACTTCCTGTAAATTGTATAAACTTCGTTTCACTTCTCAAATATCACTGTGTTTGTCTCCTATATGATATATTTAACTGATTTTTTTTATCCTAAGAACCAACGATTTATGAAGGAAAATCATGGAAATTAACAAGGTTGCCCAAACTTTTGCGGACCACTGTATTTGGTCAAATCTTTCTTTCTTTTTATCTACCTTGCTGACAAGAAGCGTTATGCAAATTATTGCGTAATGATGTCACACATATGCAAATTAGCGTATAACACCATCTAGCGACTTTTGGAACTGGTGCTAGCTACTAGTAGTGTGTAATACTGCAAAATGTGGTATCGATCCAATACTGTCCCTCTATTTACTCAGTATACCGATACAATACAGATACTTTTTAAGGTAGATGCGACTTCAAATTGCTAAATCTTAATGAATTTTGATCACCTTTAAGTGGTTTTGTGATTTGTACTTTGGATTATTAAAAGTTTGACCCAGGACAGAATTTTCATATGCTTGCATTAATTTGTTGTGTTACCACTGTAACTTATGAATTATTTAATTATGAAAATATAACCACACAGCACTCCTCTTCCTCTCTGCCATTCTTCTGCTCCGTGTGTGTGTGTGTGTGTGTGCCTTGCACAATTAATAGTTATAAAATCACAATCCAGATTCACCCCTGTTTGCAATATAATTTTCAAATAACTTCGATTTTTTTTTTTTTTTTTTTTAAATACTTCCATTCTCATTTAAAAAGCGCTGCGATGCTCTCCCTTCTCTTTATTAAAGCTTCTATGTTTACAGGCTTGTGGTGATGCACAGTATGCTATAGGTGCCAAAGAAATATGTTTGGTACTGCCAATTTGTTTTGTCATGATTCATGTAAACATTACACTTTGCGAGAAAAAGAATCGTGATATCTGTTCTAAGCTTAAAAAATCGGGATTCATATTTTTCCCTGAATCGTGGAAGCCTAAGGACATCCCATGAATGTGGCAAAACTGTAGCAAGCTCCTTCATAGTAACTAGCGGTAAAAAAACGCACACACACAAGCACACTTGAAAGCAGCGGCGCCTCTTTGATGAAACCACAGCAGTGCATACTGGAGAGAAACCTACAGTTCAGTTTTGAATTAAGAAAGAGATAATGAAAAGTAATCCACACACATCTTAGACAGTGTATCGACTATACGGCAGTGACAGGATCACAGAAAACAAAAACTTACAGATGAGTTATCTTCTTATTTAAGTTGTGACGTTGTGGAAATGCAAACAGAACACAATGATTTGCAAATCCTTTTCAACCTATATTCAATTGACTATAGTACAAAAACAAGATTTTTCACCAATGTAAACTGTGACTTCTCAAGTGAGAAGCAGTGCTGACTGGGTAGAATAATGATGGATGAGGTTAAAGTAGGTTGTTGACTTCTACATTACATAAAGCCACTCTCTGTTCATTCACTTCCTATAAAAAAGAAGTGGACCAGAGTTGATCGACAATGTATTCTTAATCTGTGTATAACTTTTCACTTCCCATCTTAAATGTGTATTTTTGACTGTTTTTAAGGTTTTTGTTCTTTTCTCATGTCTGTCTGTCTGTCTGTCTGTCTGTCTGTCTGTGCTGTCTGTCTGTCTGTCTGTCTCCAGCTAGGTTTTGCTGATCTCAACATTGCAGAGTTTGCTGGTTCGGGTTCCGCAGTTCGCTGCTGCATCCTGGAGGGTTATGACACCAAAAACACTCGACAGGACAACTCAATTCTCAAGGCAGGACACACACACACACACACACACACACACACACACACACACACACACACACACACACACACTGAATTGATCAGAACAGAGGTTTAGTAACACATGTGTTTTTTATAGGTTACAATTGGGATGACCCTTCTGTCTGGGGATCCCTGCTTTAAAACGTGAGTTCCTCTTTTTCAGGGATTCAGACACAATGGCCCCACTCAGACACAATTAAGAGAACTGTCTCACCCATGTCACCCCCTCCATGTCCATGGTCGTTGTCTGTGTCCACAGTTTTCAACATATCTGTGTTTGGATGGACAGGGGAGTGTGTTAGTGTCCCAGTAACATAAGACCCAAGTCCACAAAGGAAAAAAGTGAATTTTAGTGGATTATTTTAACTTCTACAATTACTTTGTTTGACTTTGATTTGGGGGATAGTCAAGCTTTATGTTTTGTAACTAGAGCATCTGTAATTTTCCCAAGAGTGTTTGGGGACCTTGGGGAATGTAAACAGGAAGTATTATCGCTACAGTTAGCTGTGGGCTACAACTTGAGCCCCGCTTCTTTTACATTTTGGCAAATTGACACCATTCAAATTAGGCAGAATTGCGGTGCCTGGTTTGCTCACCTGGTTGAGCGTGCGCACCATGTACAGAGGCTCAGTCCTTGTCGCGGCGACCGTAGGTTTGGTTCCAACCTGTTGCCCTTTTCTGCATGTCATCCCTCTCGCTCTCACTTTTCAAAATTAATCTGCCCTATAAATAAAGGCAATAAAAGCCAAAACAATGATCTAAAAACAAGAAATAGGCTGAATTAGCATTTAGCAGTATCCATGGGTGGCTAGACAGAACTATCACTGGAATACTGTGATACTGAAGAAAACATTAAAATTGTGTCGTGATTAGTCTTGCATTGCCAGACCTATCTCCACCGCACTGTGTAGTAAGGTCTGTCTACACCAGACATACATTCTAGGATAGGAGAAAAAACGCTCTGGACGCAGAGACGGTGGCTCTGCAAAATCGTCTTGTATAACTAAAAAATAATAAATAACTATAAACTTGTTTTGGTGAAACATTTGCACCCTGCAAAAGAATATGCCATATAAAATATGAAATGAAGTTTACTGTTCACACAAAACAGTAACGTGAACTAATTAAATTAGCTGGATACATAATAAAACGTCATTTTCTCTTACCAGTGCATGGCCGTGTGTATGTTCTCCACTACAATCCCTCTAATCGCCCCTATAAGTCCCACTTAGATAGTAAATAAACATTCTTTGTAAATCTTTATAATCCTTCCCTAAAACAACCAAGCAAGCCTGCCTTGTTGAACTGTCCAAATTGGACATGTGAGGCAATAATCCTGGAAATGTACAGTCGTGGATCCAAACTAAGTTGTTGTAGATACACTACAAGATAATTATAGCCTGAGATAGTGTATGTCACATTGAACGGCTGACCTTGTTAATAAGCGGGCCTAATTAGGACCCAGTCTTCAATATACTGCTGTTTTTCGAACCCCAGCATGCACCTGTTCCTTTTCCGTCTCAGACTGTCCCAAAAAAAAGTGAATGTGACCGTGACGGTTTTTGTAGCACTCTTTTGTTTTGTGCCTGTGTTTTTATCATTAGGCCTCCCAGCACAGCCAAATCTCTCTCCATTGGGGACGAGGACCCCACCCTGCAGCTGGACTGTAAGGGTGAGAGCACTGATTCCACAGGGCAGCCACTAGGAGGCATCAGGGAGGGTCCTCGCACCTTCAAACCCAGACAATCGTCAGTACGTAGCTCAGGTAACTGCTCAGTATTATTGTTCCCTGTACTCTTTAACCAACTGGAATTGAAAGACGATTCTACCTCTTTAAAACTTGGGTCTTATTTTTCTTTAGCAGTTTTGAGATTTGGGCACACAGTGACTTGGCAACAGTGAAGTCATGGGGAAAGAAACATGAGCAGTCAGACCATTATGCTTCTATGTTTCCACTCTTATGTTAAGGCTCTGCTCTGCCTGACTTGACTCACCCTTTTGATACAGTGCAATGCAATGCAATGATAGCAATGCAATGATATATACTGTATATACAGTATATAAATATATACTGTATATATTGTCCTGCGCTTAGCACCTCCCAATATCATTGTGATTGGTTTAAAGAAAAGCCAATAATCCTATCCCAGAATGCTGTGCGAACTCGCCAGGCTCTCCTCCACAGTGCTGTGAAGGAGAGCCTGGCAATGCAATACTAGGTGTGTGTGTGTGTGTGTGTGTGTGTGTGTGTTTACTGTGTGTTCTGCAGGGCTTCCTGAGGAGGGAGAGAGTGTGTCCAGCCAAGATGATGTCTTTCACACTGGACATTTCCGCAGCTCCAGCTATGCCAGCCAGCACAGTAAGATTTCAGGTCAGAGTTTCCTCATACTACAACCAAAGTCAGGAGGGTTTACTTTGTTGTGCTAAGACCAGGGAGATGCTCAGCCTGAGAGTCTTATTATTACCAACCCAATTTAGAAACCAAACCAGTTCAGGACAGCCCTGTACACTGTGTGACCAGTGGAGTGCAAGTTCCTTCTCTCTCTATCACTCCAGCTGTTGGAAAGTAGCAGGAAGGAGGACATCATGGACCTGGATGCAGTGCACCTGGAATTTTGTGCTTCTTTCTTCTCCTTTCCTCTCCTCTCTTCTACTCTAATCTCCGCTCCTCTCCTCCAGGCTATAGCACAGCTCACTCTCGCTGCTCCAGCCTGACTGACCTCAGTCACCATAGGAACGCCTCCTCCAGCAGCAATGTCTCCTGTGGGCTTGTCCAACCCTGTCAGCTAACTGCCTCCAGCCCCACAGAGCCACACCGACAAGCAACTCCAACCAAACCGGAGAGACCTCCTCTACCCTCTGCAGCAGCCCTCATGTCCAACAGATCCTCCAGGTATATACAGTACACACACCTGTGCTTTTGACAAAACACACCTGCCCCTGCCAGTCAGTCAACACCAACCAGGAAGAGAGATGTCACCTATGACATGATATTACTAAAAGGCTGTGCGAGCACAAGCTGACAGGAGAGTAAGAAAGATATTAATTCGGGAGAAAGTACCATGGGCAGGAGAAAAGAAAGTGAACTACTCAGCACTAGGAATTTAAATCTTTGAAAAATATCCTATTGTCCCAATTTGGACCATACACATTCGCCAACATCAGATTATTGACCCAAAATTCCCCTGTATTGATAATACAGCCCCCATTTGAAAATGCGCTTACAAAATGTATGTTTAAGTGAACTGTGGGACAACAACGGGACACGAACCGTGTTGCTTTTAATCAACTACGTCATCTTACAGCGCCGGGGTCAAGCTGCTGCATCCCACACAGACGTTAAAGAGTGCTGTTTGCGTCGCTATCTGAGGCTGAGAGCCACTGACCAAGTGGAAAGGAATAGGACAGAGGAAGAAAATATTTCAGGCTTTGATACACACACAATACAGTACTTGTTGGAGGAGATACATATTGTTGGTTTGGGTATGCACATAGGTTTTGTTATTAAGAAAAATACAAAATATCCCCCAACCAATCTTTATGTATGAAGCAAAACCTCTAATATGTTCTGTATGTCAAATATTAATGTTTTCTCTCTGGTGGTATCCGTCTTGTCCTACAACAGGAGAAAGAAGGACACTGTGGAGAGGCAGCCCAGCTGTGTGGACGACACTCGCATTGATGCAGATGACATTGTGGAGAAGATTGTACAGAGTCAGAATTTTTATGACAGCAGCAACAAGGAAGGTAGGCCAGAGTTTAAGTTTTGGGGATTTAGTTTCAGCTCAACATTTGTGTTATCTTAACATTCTCTGCCGGATTCCTTTTTATTTTATTTTTTTTCTAGACAGCAACTTGAGACTGTTTGTGAGCAAAGATGGGACCACTGCCCTCAGCGGGACACAGCTCGCCAACAGGTACACAGTTTTACAACAGGTACATTGATTGGCTGTTTCCTTTAACAAGCCTACTTTTAACTAACTGATCTTGTATTTCTGTGTTTTCCCAGAGGTACACCTGGTATTTTTGAGCCAGTGGTCATTGAGACTCATTGAAAGATACTGTGCTTTAATATTTCTCCAGCCTCATCAACTGGTTAATCATTCTGTGACATGAGATTGTCTGTGACTGTATGTGCAAGTATGTGTATACTTTATCTTCAGTGCACACAGCTTGAAATAAGACTACTATGATGTGTGTGTGTGTGTGTGTGTGTGTGTGTGTGTGTGCGTGTGTGTACACTGTATATGGAACCTTTTTTAGTATATACTGTACACTACTACACCACCGGTCAAAAGTTTGGGGTCACTTACAAGTTTCCATAGCACTCCATTATAGACAGAATACCAGCTGATCTGAGTTGGGGTGGGTTGATCTTTAATGCCATATCTTCATTGCCCATTATCAGCAACCATTCATCCAATGTTCCAAAGGCACATTCTGTTTACTAATCTGATATAATTTTAAAAAACTAACTAGAAAAGCATTGGAGAAACCTTTTGCAATTATGTAAGCACATAATGTAATCTGAACTGCTGCCCTGGTTAAAAAAAAACAAAGCAACTGATCTCAGCAGGTATTCTGTCTACAATGGAGTGCAATGGAAATTTCTAAGTGACCCCAAACTTTTGACCGGTCGTGTATTTAATTGGGTGGTGGGAGGTGTGTTACACATAATTACTGTATTTTCTCAAATAGCGAACAGACTTTTTTTTCTTTTTCACTTTAAATGAAAAAAATCATCAGGCCGTTATATCTATATTATTTCTATATTTATTTCTATATCTATATATGTATGTATATGTATGTATGTGTGTGTGTGTGTGTGTATAAATGTGTATGTATATGTGTGTATGTGTGTATATATATATATATATATATATATATATATATATATATATACATATATATATATATATACACACATACACAGATGGGAATACAAAATATTCCCATCTGCTCCCAGTTGCTGTGTTAATTACAGGTCTTGTTGCTGTTAATACAGGTTTAACATGTCATCTACATATCTGTTTTACATTAAAACAACGCCATCAGTCCAGGGGGAATAATTCCTCCTCTTTTATCGTGGAACATCTGCAGGATGTGTTGAGTTTCATTACAGCAGCTTAACAGTGGCAATGTACTGCAAAGTAGAAGCAACCCAAATGGATTTAACAGTCAGTGAGAATTTGAGAACCTGGCCGTCTTTAGCAACACTTTTTTTTTTTTATCGTCACGCACAGGAATTAGCAATCTCTCTCTTCATTATGTGAGGGCATTACATTCATTTCAGTGGTCCTTGTCCCCTCACCACTCTTTTTTAATACAGTTGAAGTGCTACCTGTACATCTAATCAATATTGCCATTGCAATTTTCAGCAATAATCCTCCGTTGCCTTAGAACGGTGCCAGGTCACTGACTTAGTGTCCTAAATTTCAATAAATCACTGTACAGGGATTTCCTACCTGCATTACTCAATAAAGGACCAGTCTGAAACACACCCAGCAAAACTTTGACCGTGCTAGGTGCACAAAATACATAAACAATACCCTAAAACAACTGCATTATGGGAATTGAAAACATTTCTGAGTTTACCACCAGGAAGTAGCAACTGAGCATCTTGCTATGTACAGGACAGACTGATACCCAGTGTTTCACTTTAACACATGACGGACAACTGGAAACGTTGTAGAAATAGTGTATCAGCTTGATTTCCGTATAACTTGGATTTCTCTATCATGAGGTATAAATACATGTAACAGCCTGGTCAGTGTTTCTTTAGTCTGGATCAGTTCAACCACTTTGTTCTCTTTAAGGATAAACAACAAACTAACAGCTAGCAAATTAACACTGAAAATGGCAAGGGTGGAAGAAAAATTGTATTGTCCAACAAGGCAGGACTTGTTTTTTTCGGAAAATGATTGTAAAGATTTACAAAGAATATGCCACTCAATAGCTACAGACACAGAAATGGCTCAAACTAAGTAAAGCTCATTGTGGGACTTGCTCTAGTGGCTGTAGTTCTGCACCAAGGCCTAATATCGGGAAAGAGACTTCAGATACAGACCACTATGGCATAGACCTTAGTGGTCTGTATCTGAAGTCTCTTTCCTTTTACTTATACCTTAGTGGCCCCATAATACTGCATATAAAAGTATCCATAAAGCACCATGTCATGGGACCTTTAAGCCATCGATCTATCTCATCAGTTGACAGTAACCGTAAACTTTATTCCTCCGTATTTCCTTCAAATGTCGCACCGATCAAAATTGCGATGAAAATTGGAGACAGTGTCGCAAAACTTTCAGTTTCATTGCTGAAGTCCAACAACACAGAAAAAACAGCAAATTAAATAAAATTTGAGTTTGAATTTAGTTTATTTTATATTGAAAGTTACACATCTATGCTCCTCACTATTAGGCTTTGGAGTTGCTGTCAGATAGTTTGATAAACACTGTTTAGAATTTTAATTTAAAAACATGATATTTTACCAAATGTACTTGCAGACTTGTGTCCATTATTAACATCCCACTGTGGCTTATTTACTAGTCCAGTTCATGTAAGATTTACTACTGACTACACAAGTCAAGCATGAAATATGAATAATTCTGGCTTTACAAGTTGACGAGGTCCCACATAATGCAGCACAAGAGCTAGGAAAGGCTCTTACTGAGAGCAGACGTCCTCTGGACAGACTGATTCAGAATCCGACTGAAACTGAAATATAAGTTAATCAGAATCAGACTAAAACTGAAATATTACATATAAGTTATTTTATCCTCTTAACATATTTTGATGACTGTCTATTAATATACTATTTTGCACATGTGTACTCTCTGAGGAGGGTTGTTAGGTACCACTAAAAGGAAATGGATATTGCACGGTTGCATAATGATATACAGTACATGTACTGTGTGTTTGTGTGTGTGTGTGTGTGTGTGTGTATGTATGTATGTGTATATATATATATACAGTGGGTACGGAAAGTATTCAGACCCCTTTAAATTTTTCACTCTTTGTTTCATTGCAGGCATTTTCCAAAAATCAAAAAAGTTCATTTTATTTCTCAGTAATGTACACTCAGCACCCCATCTTGGACAGAAAAAAACAGAAATGTAGAAATTTTTGCAAATTTATTAAAAAACAAAAACTGAAATATCACATGGTCATAAGTATTCAGACCCTTTGTTCAGTATTTAGTAGAAGCACCCTTTTGATCTAATACAGCCATGAGTCGTTTTGGGAAAGATGCAACAAGTTTTTCACATCTGGATTTGGGTATCCTCTGCCATTCCTCCTTGCAGATCCTCTCCAGTTCTGTCAGGTTGGATGGTAAACGTTGGTGGACAGTCATTTTCAGGTCTCTCCAGAGATGCTCAATTGGGTTTAAGTCAGGGCTCTGGCTGGGCCGTTCAAGAACAGCCACTGAGTTGTTGTGAAGCCACTCCTTCGTTATTTTAGCGGTGTGCTTAGGGTCATTGTCTTGTTGGAAGGTAAACCTTCGGCCCAGTCTGAGGTCCAGAGCACTCTGGAAAAGGTTTTCGTCCAGGATATCCCTGTACTTGGCCGCATTCATCTTTCCCTCGATTGCAACCAGTCGTCCTGTCCCTGCAGCTGAAAAACACCCCCACAGCATGATGCTGCCACCACCATGCTTCACTGTTGGGACTGTATTGGACAGGTGATGAGCAGTGCCTGGTTTTCTCCACACATACCGCTTAGAATTAAGGCCAAAAAGTTCTATCTTGGTCTCATCAGACCAGAGGATTTTATTTATCACCATCTTGGAGTCCTTCAGGTGTTTTTTAGCAAACTCCATGCGGGCTTTCATGTGTCTTGCACTGAGGAGAGGCTTCCTTCGGGCCACTCTGCCATAAAGCCCCGACTGGTGGATTGCTGCAGTGATGGTTGACTTACTACAACTTTCTCCCATCTCCCGACTGCATCTCTGGAGCTTAGCCACAGTGACCATTGGGTTCTTCTTTGCCTCTCTCACCAAGGCTCTTCTCCCCCGATAGCTCAGTTTGGCCGGACGGCCAGCTCTAGGAAGGGTTCTGGTCGTCCCAAACGTCTTCCATTTGAGGATTATGGAGGCCACTGTGCTCTTAGGAACCTTAAGTGCAGCAGAAATTTTTTTGTAACCTTGACCAGATCTGTGCCTTGCCACAATTCTGTCTCTGAGCTCCTCAGGCAGTTCCTTTGACCTCATGATTGTCATTTGCTCTGACATGCACTGTGAGCTGTAAGGTCTTATATAGACAGGTGTGTGGCTTTCCTAATCAAGTCCAATCAGTATAATCAAACACAGCTGGACTCCAATGAAGGTGTAGAACCATCTCAAGGATGATCAGAAGAAATAGACAGCACCTGAGTTACATATGAGGGTCACGGCAAAGGGTCTGAATACTTATGACCATGTGATATTTCAGTTTTTGTTTTTTAATAAATTTGCAAAAATTTCTACATTTCTGTTTTTTTCTGTCCAAGATGGGGTGCTGAGTGTACATTACTGAGAAATAAAATGAACTTTTTTGATTTTTGGAAAATGGCTGCAATGAAACAAAGAGTGAAAAATTTAAAGGGGTCTGAATACTTTCCGTACCCACTGTATATACAGTGAGGAAAATAAGTATTTGAACACCCTGCTATTTTGCAAGTTCTCCCACTTAGAAATCATGGAGGGGTCTGAAATTGTCATCGTAGGTGCATGACCACTGTGAGAGACATAATCTAAAAAAAAAAATCCAGAAATCACAATGTAGGATTTTTTTAACTATTTATTTGTATGATACAGCTGCAAATAAGTATTTGAACACCTGAGAAAATCAATGTTAATATTTGGTACAGTAGCCTTTGTTTGCAGTTCCAGAGGTCAAACGTTTCCTGTAGTTTTTCACCAGGTTTGACACACTGCAGAAGGGATTTTGGCTCACTCCTCCACACAGATCTTCTCTAGATCAGTCAGGTTTCTGGGCTGTCGCTATGAAACACGGAGTTTGAGCTCCCTCCAAAGATTCTGTATTGGGTTTAGGTCTGGAGACTGGCTAGGCCACGCCAGAACCTTGATATGCTTCTTACAGAGCCACTCCTTGGTTATCCTGACTGTGTGCTTCGGGTCATTGTCATGTTGGAAGATCCAGCCTCGACCCATCTTCAATGCTCTAACTGAGGGAAGGAGGTTGTTCCCCAAAATCTCGCAATACATGGCCCCGGTAATCCTCTCCTTAATACAGTGCAGTCGCCCTGTCCCATGTGCAGAAAAACACCCCCAAAGCATGATGCTACCCCCCCATGCTTCACAGTAGGGATGGTGTTCTTGGGATGGTACTCATCATTCTTCTTCCTCCAAACACGGTTAGTGGAATTATGACCAAAAAGTTCTATTTTGGTCTCATCTGACCACATGACTTTCTCCCATGACTCCTCTGGATCATCCAAATGGTCATTGGCAAACTTAAGACAGGCCTTGACATGTGCTGGTTTAAGCAGGGGAACCTTCGGTGCCATGCATGATTTCAAACCATGACGTCTTAGTGTATTACCAACAGTAACCTTGGAAACGGTGGTCCCAGCTCTTTTCAGGTCATTGACCAGCTCCTCCCGTGTAGTTCTGGGCTGATTTCTCACCTTTCTTAGGATCATTGAGACCCCACGAGGTGAGATCTTGCATGGAGCCCCAGTCCGAGGGAGATTGACAGTCATGTTTAGCTTCTTCCATTTTATAATGATTGCTCCAACAGTGGACCTTTTTTCACCAAGCTGCTTGGACATGTCCCCGTAGCCCTTTCCAGCCTTGTGGAGGTGGACAATTTTGTCTTTGGACAGCTCTTTGGTCTTGGCCATGTTAGTAGTTGGATTCTTACTGATTGTATGGGGTGGACAGGTGTCTATATGCAGCTAACGCCCTCAAACAGGTGCATCTAATTTAGGATAATAAATGGAGTGGAGGTAGACATTTTGAAGGCAGACTAACAGGTCTTTGAGGGTCAGAATTCTAGCTGATAGACAGGTGTTCAAATACTTATTTGCAGCTGTATCATACAAATAAATAGTTAAAAAATCATACATTGTGATTTCTGGATTTTTTTAGATTATATTTTGATTTATGATTATGATTATTTTTTTAGATTATGTCTCTCACAGTGGACATGCACCTACGATGACAATTTCAGAGCCCTCCATGATTTCTAAGTGGGAGAACTTGCAAAATAGCAGGGTGTTCAAATACTTATTTTCCTCACTGTATATATTTTAGTGTGGCCATAAGTACCCGTCCATTCTCTGCACTTCCTAAGTACTTTGAATTTGAATGCTCTTGTAAAATAATAAAGACTGTAAGATTTTGTGGTCATGTACTTGCTCACCTAGGAGCTTGTTCAAACTTTGGCCGATTAACTCATGTCTATGTCACAACCAAAGCTAAATTGCAAAGGCTAATATGTTAGCAAACCGTTTCCTATTTACACATTTAACAGACACAGAGCAACCCCAACATTCATTCAGAGTTTTGTTTCTGATCTCCTGCTGAGTGTCCAATATTCACTCTCCTTTTCCCTCTGGTTTGGTCTCCACCAACTCCCAAGAAGAATATACCTCTCATATTTACGGTATACATTTAGTTCACAGCATACATGGGGCCAGTCCCTCCCTGTAATGATAGAGTATGTGGAGTTTCATTCAAAAACCATGGTTACCAAAACCCATCCAATCTATTTCAGACCAGCAGGCTGGTCTTCAGATGTGTACAGACTTATATGTAAAAGCTAATATTTTAGGTGAGAAAGGATAAGGAGCCATTAGGGTATGGTCATGAGAGGTAAAGGGAACCATTGTATTGGTTTATTGTCTATTACTGTGATTTGATCTAAAATACTTATTCTTTTGTACTGGACCGTGTGTAACCTGTGACCTTATTAATTACATTTATACAAATAAATGTCTCTTTGCATGTGGTGAATAGGTTTTTTCCTGCCTGATGATTTGAAATTAAATAGAATTGTTGCATAATAAGATTAGAATTATATTGCATTTGTAGCTGTAATACTGATTTAATTTGCATAGGAATGAGGTTTTGGTAAAGATAATTTAAAAATGATTTTAACTTTTGTAACGTATTAAATATAAATTGAACATACACTTGTCAAAATAGAATTATAATAAATGCATATATAAAACGCATGTTAAAACACCTTTCTGTCTACATTTTCGTTACACTTCTGTTGTCCTCAGAAGTTATTGGTTGTGATTATGTATGAATATAAACATATTGTAACTCCAGATACACATTTGTTTTCTCTGCTTGTATTGAAATGCAGGGAAATGTATGTAAAAGGCACATCAAGAGTGGGCAATGAATAACCAAATAAAATGGTAAACGCCTGGAATCTGAGTGGTAGAAGTAACAAAAGTTAATTGATTAAAAATGGAGAAGATGAAAATGCATGTGAATTGAAGAATAAAGTGGTCTACGAATTGATTTGATAATTTTAAAGCTGATTTGATTGGAACAGAAGATAAAATGACAACAGCGCATCCACATGATACAAGCCTTCCGTGATCGCGCACCCCCCTCCACGCAGTTGCTTGTAACCAAGGTGGACGCGGAGGATTAAAACAATATGATGGACTCTTTAGAAAACGCGCGTGGAGTCGCCGGACGCCTCCATTTTCTGAACATAGCCATACTGAGACATACAAAGAGAGTTGTGTGGAGCTGCTCTTTATCAACTAATTTGGCAATGGCTCAGTAGCAATGTAACGAACATCCATTATTATGAAAAAGTTAAACACTAAACAACAGTAGGGACATGTTTGATATAGGAGATCCAGGGTCATCCCTAAGAAAAAATCAAGCAAGAAACAATTTCCTACATTCTGGTGAATTGTTATGCACCTATTTCTAACTTTTATGCATCAAATTATTCTTGAAATGTCTTTATTTATGTAAAGGTAAACAGGTGTTGAAAATACAAAAACATACTGGAAGTGGAATATAATGCGGAAAGGCTCCCAGATATTCTGTATTGCTTTCAATTTTTTATTCTTCTGTAGATCAACTTTTTTCATTTAATGTTATGTCTGCTGAGCCAATGCACATGTAGGCATCTTTTTCTCTTCCCTCATCTTTTGCAACTGTTGTTGGGGAAATTAGCTCTCTCTTATTCATGCAAATGATACATGAATTTTAAATGGACAAAATTGCCATTTTGTCCATCAATTTAAACTGAATAACAAATAATGAATGCAAATGTATTAGCATTACACCCCGCCCCTTCACTGCCAAAGGTCCATGTGTTTTCATTGTTAACTGGTTGTTGTAATAAACAAATGTCTTTTAAAATTTTGAATTCTCTTCAAATAAAAATGATCTAAACCAAACCGAAGCCTTCATCTTGTTACAAGCACCACTTTTCTGAATGTGTTAACTGACACGCAACATAACAATCTAATGTCTAATGTACAACCAACTAACTTTATGCACTCATAACAAAATGTTTGAGTTGTGCACGCATGCGTTTGGACTAAAAACGGTGCAATTTGATAACATGGGGTGGATTGCCCTAATGTGGGACACTGCCTAATGTGGGACACTTTAATGTGGGACACTGCCTAATGTGGGACACCTAAGCTCAGTGAGTCTGGCTCTTGCCCAAACTAATGAATGTCAGTGAAAACAATGGGAAAGCAAAGCTGTAGTTTCATGTGATCAAAATCACATGACCTTTGAACTGTCCAGTCATAAATTAGGGCGAGGCGATCATCAAACAGGAAGTAGCAGCTGTGAAAGCTACCATAAGGACAATGACATACAGTTTTAGAGTATAAATTAATTATTATCAAAATAATCATGCTACTTTTTTATCTTATCTATGGTGTATATTTGTGTATATTTAATTAATATATTTGATTTTAATTGATCGTATTGACCCACAAGTAATGTCCTAATGTAGGACAGTTGTAAATCTGCAACCCAGTCAAGAATGTTTGGTTTATGTCATGGTTATTTACATGTTCTTAGTGATCTTGTGCAGTATTAAAATACCTTATTACTACAGATATTTAAGGTCAAGGGACATTTTTACGGAGGTTTGAAGGTTGTGTGTGTGTGTGTGTGTGTGTGTGTGTGTGTGTGTGTGTGTGCGTGTGTGTGTGAAGGGAGTAGAGAGTGTTAAAGAAAATAGCTGAAATAAAACTCAATAAGGCCCTTCCATTTTATTCCATGAATATATTCTTGACTTATAAATAAAATATTTCAGATCACAATGGCAAGAAAGAGAGAGAGAAGAAGGCAAAGGATAAGACAAGGAAATTAAATACTGGTAATTTGCTTGATAATACTAAATTTTTCCTTGGTTTTGTAACAGGAAAAACATTGCAAATGATAAAATGACGGAAAATAAAATGAACCTACATAATTACTTCTTGAGGAATTTTACTATCATTCATGAATGAAGGTGCACCATGGTTTAGACCTTTTATCATAGACTTTACACTGTCCCACATTAGGAAGCTGCAGTTTCTCAGACAGTTTGGCACTAAGAGCACTGATATCATCTCATTTATTAATGTGTTATCTGCATTTTCTTTTTTGATTTGATTAGGATACGCCCTGAGGTGGTCCAAAATGGTGTTGGGCGTAGATTTAATGTGTTGCCTTTACATTGTAATATACTACAGAAGTCCGAAAAGCAAAAAATGTCCCACATTAGGGTAATCCACCCCTAAATATATTTGGGACTTAAAAAAGCATGCTCGTTAAAATACCAGCAGAAAAGCTAGTCCAGCACAAATTAGTGCATAAAAGTCACCAAAATAAAGTATTTGAAACTCATAAGTGAATACAAATAGAGGGGAAAACTGCAAAAAGATCGACTTTTTTGAACAAACAAACAAAACAAACAACAACACCAACCTTCTACTAGTCTGGCTACGGGCCATACATACATGTAGGTTACTGTACGTGAAGTTGCAGTAGCTTCATTATCTTTAAAACGTGTGTTTTCCAGGTCAACCAGTAGGGGGCAGCACTGACATTCCGATCCATCTCAGCCGGATTTATCAACACGAAGAAGAACAGCAGGAAGTGTCAACAAACAGAAATGGTAAGAGAGATAAGCTGCTTAAACTTAAACAAGTGGATATATTGCAGCTCTTTTAAACTATAACGTTAACTGACAGATAAGCACACTAAATCTTTGGACCGTTTCATCCGATAATGAAGCCACACTGGCTAAAGCACAGTTAACTCACGTTAGACAGTAACTGTTAGCTAGCTAAAGTTAATTTTCGCGGTTATGAGAAACATTTTAGACAATAATTTTAGTTTATAACGTCAACGTTGGCTCTGTTGTTGACGTGAAATCAATTAGAATTCGCGGTTTGTCTTCGTTGTAGTTTATAGCAAATGTAATTAACTAACTAACTAACTTGCACATGTACAAAACCCGCAAACAACGTAAGCAAACGTTACTTACGGTTCCCTCGAGTTAACAACAGGTTTCCCAAACGTTGTTTCGCAAGTCATTCATGTAACATAAACTAACATTAATAAGGTTTACGCCGTTTCAATGTAGCATTGTTAATTCATGAAATAAATGTATCTAATGTTGTGCGACATGCGTATGTTGCAAATTTATAAGCAAATCAACTGTTAACTAAGAGATATTTGAATGGAGTTTGGCTTGGCAGTGCAGACCTGGAAGTATGAGAGTTGTCCTCAGTTAAACCTCCCCGTCCTGTCATGGAAGGGTGAACAGAGTCATTGTATATATATAGTGAGGTTTACATCTTTTTCAGTGCGATTTATTCATTTGAATGGAAGTTATTGTGGTAGATGTAGCTACATTTACATAATAATAATGCCCTACGACAGTGGTTAATTGGTCCCTGTTGTATGGCTTCGAGACTCTTCTGAAGTGGAGATATGCAAAGACAGCCTTATCTGCTCTTTGCTAAGCATATATTACTTTACAGTCCTCAACATAATTTCAATGGACTGACCTACTATATTTATAATAGTAATATTCTACCATGGGACCCATATAAAATAAAAACTCATATGCTTAAAGGTCAATCAACTGATCAGGAGGAGCGCTACTTATCCCACATTCATTCAAGTTTGTCTGGGCAATATTTTAAATAATTTTGTTGGGATTTAAAGTCATGCCGGCCACATATAACAACACCCGCATGCCTTCTGCTCAGTTTGTATTTGTTTTTGTTTTTTACATTCAGGCTACAGGAGTGGATCAAGCAGTTGGCATGAGTCTTGTTGTCTTCAGCCTTCTGTTGTTTACATACTACTCTGTCTGGGTCATCATCCTGGTAGGTTCTGTTTACGTCCCTAAAACCCTTATAAAAGACCTAAACCGTTTTCTTCTTCTAAAACTTTTCTGCTGTGCAGGGGCGTTTCTAGGACTTGAGGAGGTTCGGGGATAAACCCGGACCCATTTAACTAAACTGGTAAAACAGTCCCCGTGGGACTGGCTTGCCCAGCTTCTTAATAGCCAGTGCATGCTTATTTTACCTGCCCAGTTTGGAGATGTTAGTTAAACAGCACTAACATCTGGCCCAATCAAATCTGGCCTGGCAAACCAAAGTCCAAGGTGTGTCCTCCAGATTTGTCCTCCAAAATTTTGAGAATAAAACACTTCCTGTCTTGCATTGTGGTGATTTTTTTATATTTATATTTCTACCTTTTTCTGAATCAATGTATGCGGGAAATATCTTATTTTTTAAAATTTATTTTAAAGATTATTTTTTGGGCATTTTAGACCCAAAACAGGACAGCTGAAGAAATGAAAGGGGGGAGAGAGAGAGGGAGGGGGAATGACATGGAGCAAAGGACCGCAGGTTGGAGTCAAACCCTGGGCCTGCTGCATTGAGGAGTACACCTCTATATATGGGCGCCAGCTCTACCAACTAAGCTATCCGGTCGCCCGGAAATATCTTTTATGAAAAGGGAAACAGATTACAACCAATATACAAATACATAATGGAATATTTTGCAGAGAGGCCCTAAGGCATTCTGTATTTTTTATCTATTTATTCTCATTTGGATTGACTTTTCTAATTATATCTGAGTCAGCACACATGTAGCTAAGGCATAATTTACTCTCCCTCTATTGCATCTTTTATTGAGGATGTATCCTCCTTAAAGGATAATTCTGGCCTATTACGTTACGTTAATCTTGATTGCTATGAATATGCAAGTACAGTCAATAGAAAAAAAGTAGGCGAATCGGTGCAGTCTATATGGAGCAGCTGCAGCTATGTCTAAGAGCGTCCGCTCAGCTAAAACGGGAGCGGTCGAGGCAAGTTTTAGAGTGCCTTTGTGCCTCTTAACAGACACAAAATACAATTAAAATGTCTGTGCAACATGAACAGGGCCCTTACGTAACAACAAGATGCGTTTTCAACTCCGACATTGTTTACATTCACAACCCTGTCTCTATCCTGCTGGTAGCTACAGTCGTGTGAAAAAGTGTTTGCCCCCTTCCTCATTTCCTGTTCCTTTGCATGTTTGTCACACTTAAGTGTTTCGGAACATCAAACCAATTTAAACAATAGTCAAGGACAACACAAGTAAACACAAAATGCAATTTGTAAATGAAGGTGTTTATTATTAAAGGAGAAAAAAAATCCAAAACCATCATGGCCCTGTGTGAAAAAGTGATTGCCCCCCTTGTTAAAACATACTATAACTGTGGTTGTCCACACCTGAGTTCAATTTCTCTAGCCACACCCAGGCCTGATTATTGCCATACCTGTTCACAATCAAGGCATCACTTAAATAGGAGCTGCTTGACACAGTAAGGTCCACCAGAAGATCCTTAAAAGCTACACATCATGTCGAGACCCAAAGAAATTCAGGAACAATTGAGAAAGAAAGTAATTGAGATCTATCAGTCTGGAAAGGGTTATAAAGCCATTTCCAAAGCTTTGGGAATCCAGCGAACCACAGTGAGAGCCATTATCCACAAATGGCGAAGACATGGAACAGTGGTGAACCTTCCCAGGAGTGGCCGGCCGTCCAAAATTACCCCAAGAGCGCAGCGACGACTCATCCAAGAGGTCACAAAAGACCCCACAACAACGTCCAAAGAACTGCAGGCCTCACTTGCCTCAGTTAAGGTCAGCGTTCATGCCTCCACCATCAGGAAAAGACTGGGCAAAAATGGCCTGCATGGCAGAGTTCCAAGGAGAAAACCACTGCTGAGCAAAAAGAACATCAAAGCTCGTCTCAATTTCTCCAGAACACATCTTGATGATCCCCAAGACTTTTGGGACAACATTCTGTGGACCGATGAGACAAAAGTGGAACTCTTTGGAAGGTGAGTGTCCAAGTATATCTGGCGTAGAAGGAACACTGCATTTCATAAAAACAACATTATACCAACAGTAAAATATGGTGGTGGTAGTGTGATGGTCTGGGGCTGTTTTGCTGCTTCAGGACCTGGAAGACTTGCCGTGATAAAAGGAACTATGAATTCTGCTGTCTACCAAGAGATCCTGAAGGAGAATGTCCGACCATCTGTTTGTGTACTCAAGCTGAAACAAACTTGGGTTCTGCAGCAGGACAATGATCCTAAACACACCAGCAAGTCCACCACCGAATGGCTGAAGAAAAACAAAATGAAGACTTTGGAGTGGCCCAGCCAAAGTCCTGACCTGAATCCTATAGAGATGTTGTGGTATGACCTTAAAAAGGCCGTTCATGCTCGAAAACCCTCTAATGTAACTGAATTAGGACAATTCTGCAAAGATGAGTGGGCCAAAATTCCTCCAGGACGCTGTAAAAGCCTCATTGCACGTTATCGCAAACGCTTGGTTGCAGTTGTTGCTGCTAAGGGTGGCCCAACCAGTTATTAGGTTTAGGGGGCAATCACTTTTTCACACAGGGCCATGATGGTTTTGGATTTTTTTTCACCTTTAATAATAAACACCTTCATTTACAAATTGCATTTTGTGTTTACTTGTGTTGTCCTTGACTATTGTTTAAATTGGTTTGATGTTCCGAAACACTTAAGTGTGACAAACATGCAAAGGAACAGGAAATGAGGAAGGGGGCAAACACTTTTTCACACCACTGTAGCTCGCCCTGTTAGCTGCTAGCTGTTAGCTGCTCTGTGTTCAGTCGTTCCACTTCAGGGATTGCTCCGTTGCCGCTGGAAATTCCGCGGGATTTCACTCTTTTCGGCCGGACATCCGTCACCTTCCGCTTTCTTTGTGTTGGCGTTCTAACCCCCGGTGGATTTCTGAGGACTATGGTTACCTGGTCCTCAGATCTCTGCAGGGTAAATCCAGACAGCTAGCTAGACTATCTGTCCAATCTGAGGACTATGGTTACCTGGTCCTCAGATCTCTGCAGGGTAAATCCAGACAGCTAGCTAGACTATCTGTCCAATCTGAGGACTATGGTTACCTGGTCCTCAGATCTCTGCAGGGTAAATCCAGACAGCTAGCTAGACTATCTGTCCAATCAGAGTTTTGTGTTGCACGGCTAAAACTACTTTTAAACGTATATATGTTCCACCAAAACAAGTTCCTTCCTGAGGCGATTTTTTAAATTATTTTTTTTATTGTGATTAGTTTAAAGGAATGCCAATACACCAGAGCCCGTTTTTCTCTTTTTTTATCTAATTTTCTAAAATGGATCATTTCAAAAAAGCCACCACCACCTTAATGCTTTTACTGTCTCACTAAATATTATAATTACATGCATAATTACCCTGCAACAATTTTAGTCTTTTTAAAGCATGTTTAAGAAAACCTTTTTTTCAATGATATATTATGATTAGTCTTTTTTTTTTCAGCCTTTCGTGGACAGTGATCACGTACTGCACAAGTATTTTCTTCCTCGGGAGTACTCAGTCATTCTGCCTGGCATTGCAGCCGTAGTACTGCTCCTCTGTATAGGTGAGTTGACTATCTCAACCCTCTAAATGCTCTGTGTATTAAACGTGACGTGACAATGTTATACCACTCTTATCTTCTCCACAGGGGCCTTCACTGCAGTTATCATGTGGAAAAATCGCAAGCCAAAAAAAGTGGACTAATCTTGTTGGAGTGACTGCTGTGGATTATGGGAAAATAGCCTTGATGCTAAACCGTCTCTAGTGGCCCTAATGTTAATGCTCACAGAATGAGAATTGTAAAAAAGAAAGCTTTCCAATATTTATTTTATATTTTGGTTCTATTTTCCATTCTGTTCAAGTTGATAACTAGAAATCAGCTACTGTGTTTTAAAGCTGCTATGTGTCGAATTTGAAAACCTTCGACTTCAGTGAGTGGTAGATTATGAAAAGACACTGAGAATAAATATTGTGAAAACGAAATATAGACTGCAACAATGATAATAACTTAAAAGATCCCATTAAAAAAATACGCCACAAAATGACTTTAAATGTGTCTAAAATGTATGAGATTGCTCAGTGAATCACGGTTACTATGACTGGTCTGTAGTGTTCAGGTCATCTGTAGTGTTCATACTGATACAAATATTTGATATTCCGATATATCAGCCAATATATATTTCAAAAAATAAATAAATCCAGAAACGTGTAACAAAACATAAACAGATTTCCCTAACATTAGTTATATGTAGTTATTTGAGTTCTCACTCAAATTAAAAAACAACTAAAATTAGTTTTACTGTCACAACAGAACAGAGGAACATCCAAATATATTAAAGTTCTGATAATATAAAATGTATAAAAATACAAACTTAAGATATGAAACTTAAAGTCCTTTGAACAAAAACAATGACAAAAAAAAAATCTGTGTTGCCAACGGGGACGTTGTAGAGCGTCCTCTGGTGGACAGACTATGCAACACCAACACTCATGACATGGTTGAGTGTCCATTTTTATTTTTTTACATATTCCATTTATCAGAATAATTAATTTGTCATAAATGATTTAGATTTTTTTTGACATTATAAATGCTGATACCGAAAGGCCTGATATCGGCCGATATCATCGGCCCGCCGATATATCGGTCGGGCTGTAGTTCAGATCAGTAACAATGTTGTCTCCTTTACTGGGCAGTACACAGCGTTAACAGGAATTAATGTAGCTGAAGGGTTTATGTCAATGCATATTTAATAGACCATTAGGATTTCATTAGGATCAAGCAGATAATGCCTCATATAAACACACTACTGCAAAAAAGGAAAGCTTATGTCAGTATGTTGAATTTCACAGGCGTCTCAATAGACCAATGTCACTTTTACCCAATCAGATAGCAGAGCGGGAAAACATTTTAGAAAACCCCGACCATAAGAGTCCGTCCCCTTGACAGTGAACATTCAGGGCCCTATCTTGCACCTGGCGGCAAAGCCCGACGCAAATGTCCCTGCTATTTTAAGACCGTCCAGCGCCACTGTTGTTTAAATAGCAAATGCCCCTGCGCCCATCTATGTGCCCATTAGCGTGCAGGTCTTACAGGGAGAAGGTGATCGCGCCATTGTCCAACTAAAACCTGGTCTAAAGTCAATAATGCATCATTTCATTGTTATTTTAACAGCGCGTTAGTAAAATGTGCCTCGGCTTATGCACAGCGCACACACTATGCTTGTTACACACACAGGGAAGCAAAAGATTACAATATTACGGTGCAAATCAGCCATTATAATAGCAATGCATCAAGGTAGAAACACACCTGGCTTTTAAAGGGAATGGGAGAGGACACGACACTCTGATTGGTTTATTTCATGTTACGCCCAAAACACACCTATGATTAATGAAGACACCCGGCGCACTGACCATCAAACTAGCAAGAGTGGATTTGGACACGCCCTAAACGCATCCGCGCCATGCGCTTCACCCTGTACGCTTAGATCGTTAAAATAGGACCCTAAAGCTTCAAACAACCCATAATGCATCACTCTCTGTAGTGTGTTACAACAAAGGATGTTAATTGCGTCCCCATTCTAAAAAAACAATCCGATGCAAATACGTAAATGTCTTTTCCTCAATATACATAATACAACCCTCCCTATTTAAAACATACTTTCCAGAATTTATTAGGTTTGGGCCAATATGACAATTGACAGTAATATGAGAAGGAGGTGGAATATATGTCACTGCGTCTTAAATTCTGTAAATACTGTGACAATGTGTCCATTTTTGTTGTCTGTGAAAGTATAAATGATGTAAATTGTAATTTTATGGGATGCAAACCAACAGTACGGCTGGTAATGGGGCCGCTGGTCCATTTTCTTTGATAAATGAAATGGTGATGCTGGGAAAGTGTTTTTTTTAAAATTACAAATGCTTTGTTTATCTTGATAATTTCAGATCTGCAGGACAGTAGATGCTGTAGCTCTAATAGCAACAGTCAACGTAATAGTAACACTAGCAAATAATACATGTGCTAGTAGTAGTAACTAGTAGCAGTAGACTAGTTTCACTAATGGGAATAGTGGCTTGTCCAAGTACTGTATGTTCCAGTGTTGCGTTTTCCTCCTGACTGCTGCCCTCTGATGGCCACGCAATAATGGACTTGTTTATGTTTAGTTGTATGTACCATAGACCAGTGGTTCTCTCTCTTTTTAAGTTGTGACCACCCCCCCCACCCTCCCATAATAATGTTTGTGTTTAGACCCCCCACCCCTATCGACAATGAGAGAAAGGGAGCTGCAAACCTTTATAAACAGCTTTTTCTACACCTCTCCCCCTGCTGATTTTGAGTGATTTTTTTTGTGAATGTTCTGATTAATACATGTAAACAAATAATGCTTTGCTTTAATGGAAGTTTAGTTTTAGCTTTTAGCACCTAGCCTTGTCCAATGTGCTCCAGACTCTGTAGATTTTTGATGCTCTGTAGATTTTGACCCGCCTTCAGTCCGTTTTCTGTTTTCCAGGACCTCCTGATTTAAAAGCTCTGAATACAGCACATGAAATTGACCAAACTCACCCAGTACTGTAAAAAACATTCCTCAGTCTAGAATATGTTATTTCATTTTTTGTCTCCCCAACTATATGGAAACCCTCAGAAATTTACATGGGTGTCTAGACCCTGAAGTTGAGAACCACTTCCATAGATAAGGATTCATGGGTGATGACGACTGACCAATGAGTTTAAATACATTTTGTGATATTTCCCAATTGCATACATTTTTGGACACTCAAACAAACTGGAGGACAGGAAATGTAGTTCATTATATAGTAAACAGGAAGTTATTTGGACAGTCATGGCAAACATAGCTGGTAAACATCAGCATGTTAACATTGTCACTGTGAGCATGTTAGCACTCTGACATCACCGTGCTTATAAGTAGGGCCTCACTATAGTGTGCTCGATTTAACCTCCACACTTTTATGTCAGCATATGAATTTAGAGTGTATCTGCTATTTAGTGCCTTCAAAACTTCCAACAACAGGGGGGGCCTCTAGCTCACCCAGTAGGAGCGTTCGCCCCATGTAGGCTGAGTCCTGCAGTTTGAATCCGACCTGCAGCCCTTTCATCCCCCATCTCTCTCCCACTATCTACTGTCACTGATAAAGAGAAAAGCCCCAAAAAATAATCTTTAACTTCCAGCAATAGAACTAAAAAAAAACAAAAAATGTCATCAAATTTTATAAATGCAAAAATGACCTTTGTGCCAATCTACACCTCTTTACCACATGAAAAAGTGTCTGAAATATTGACGTAGTGCTCACCATAGAGTAAACTACTGTGTCCATTTTATACGGAGTAGTGCATTAGTGAATGGGGAACATGACAGTTTTTTGGTAAACCAGTTGGTACACCTTCGCCTTCTCTCCGTCCTTATCTACAGCTAGGAAAATGTCTACTCTTCATCCTTCTTTGTTCTCTTCAAACAATTTCATGGGTGTAGAACAGGATGGTCCCTTCAACAGCTGTTTGTCACAAACACACTTTTCTTTTTCTATTGATGATAGATAGATAGATAGATAGATAGATAGATAGATAGATATTAATCCCAATAAAATTGGAATTTATAGTGTTACAGCAGCAAAACCAGTCACACAGCACAGAATATAAATATAAATGAAATACTAGGATACAATATACATACAATATACATGAAAAAATACAAGAACAAATTTTTGAATATATTCAAGTTGAGAATGTGCAACTGCTTAAACAGTATGATAAAATGTAAATAGACCAATTGTGCAGGTTGCACTTAGTGCAGTATTGTGGAGTCTCAGAGTCTTATCAGGACCCAGAAATGACATGTTAAAGAGTTTAATTGCCTGTGGTAGGAACGATTTCCTGTAGAGGTCCATGCAACATCGAAGCTGTCGGAAAATCTTAGAGAAGCTGCTCCTCTGTTGGACCAGTTGCATGCTCTCTCTCTCTGGTCTTGTTGTTTGATTGACCCAGATATGTGCTGATTAGATAATAATGGGCTGGGTGGGTAGTGCACTGAGGCTAATGTCTGATTACGCCACATTTTCATACGTACGTCGGACAAAAAAACAGTCACACTGACCTGTAAGGTGTCATGTTACGGACTTGGTGCTGCATGTCAGGATGGGCGACCAGTTGCATGCTCACGGACAAAGAAACCTGATATGCTTAAATCAAAAAGGAGCTGTTGGCAGTGGTGTTTGCATGCATCAAATTTAAGTAAGCCTACGGTCGTTGAAACTGACCACCAACCCCTCGTCACAATCCTGAAGATATACAACTGTAATTTTTTGTGAAGAATCAACAACAAGTGGGACACAATTATGAAGTGGAACGAAATTTATTGGGTATTTCAAACTTTTTTAACAAATTAAAAACTGGGAAAAAAAACTCTCTAGAAGTTAGGTGAGGATCTCTGAATGATCCAATGTAAATGTGCTGTATTTATATAGCGCTTTTCTAGTCTTTACGACTACTCAAAGCGCTTTTACATAGTACAGGAACCATTCACCATTCACACACATTCATACACTGTGGCCGAGGCTGCCGTACAAGGTGCCACCTGCTCATCAGATACACACTCACACACATTCACACACCAATGCGCAGCATCAGGGGAAACTCGGGTTCAGTGTCTTGCGCAAGGACACTTCGACATGGGACTGCAGGGCCGGGGATTGAACCACCAACCTTCCAATTGGCAAGCAACCGCTCTACCACTGAGCCACAGCCACCCTAAATGTTGTCCTAAATGACTGATGGTGATAAATAGAATCCACCTGTGTGTGATCAAGTCTCTGTATAAATGCACCTGCTCTGTGATAGTCTCAGGGTTCTGTTGAAAGCGCAGAGAGCATCATGAAGACCAAGGAACACACCAGGCAGGTCCGTAATACTGTTGTGGAGAAGTTTAAAGTTGGATTTGGATACAAAAAGATTTCCCAAGCTTTAAACATCCCAAGGAGCACTGTGCAAGCAATCATTTTGAAATGGAAGGAGTATCAGACCACTGCAAATACTATCCCACTTGTTGTTGATTCTTCACAAAAAATTACAGTTTTATATCTTGAGCAATGAGCAATGAACATTGACTTATTATAAACTGAGGACTAAAAAAATAAAAAATAAATTTGCACTGGACTCTACGGGACTTTGTTTGTATGTCTAGTAGAAGTACTTAGTGTTAGCTTTTGTTGTTGACAATGCTTACAGCTGCCATTTCTGGCACTGAGTTCACCGATGCATGTTGGAATGTCTTGCAAAATGAGAGTATAATTTGGTTGATTACCGTTCGAGTATATTTGAAGATGGTTGTAAGATTCATTTTCATTCTTTATAACAGTGTTGTCAGGTTTAAACAACAGCCATAGAACAAATATTTGAATATATACAGGATGGGAAAACAACATGTGCAACTGCTTAAATAGTATGCTAAAATGTATGCTGAAATGTAAATAAACCAATTGTACAGGTTGCACTTAGTGCAGTATAGTGCAGTGCTATTATTTTTCTAGTTAATGCCTAGCCTTTTATTTTGTTCTCAATGGAAGGCACAAACTAAAGAAAGGGGATGTAGATCATTCTGGTAAATGATTATGTTTCGCTCTCTGTATGGACGCCACGAGACACCATACACCAAAAGTGACTTTGCAGGTTGCAAAACGCCCTCAGGCTGATTGGGCTTAAGTAGTTACATTCCAAACCTTATTTTCTTTATGTCATGGCAGGTCCATCAACTTGCTGCTGCAACGCTGCTGCTGGTGATGACAGGACAAACAAAAATGAATAAGAGCATACTTGAGGTCCTCCTTGGCCCAGATAGCCATAGAGGGCTGAGAGAGATCTGTTATGGTGATGTTATTAATGACTTTGCCAGCAGGAAGGCACCTCACTAACTGCTGATTAAGGCCACGCTTTTACAGGTTGCAAAATGTGAGGCACTTAGCAACGCAAAACGCAGTAAGTGAAACTCTTCACTCTCATTGAAAATACAATGAATGTAATACCATTACAAAAAGCCACCCCAAACTGCTAAAACGCGCTCTGTCAGATCAGGGCCTTAGGGGCTAACACACATACGCAGAGTTTGCGGGGGGTTACTTCAAAAATGAGTGGAATAATTACGTCTGGCATGATATTTTATAAATATTTCAAATAACACAAAACTACCATGGTTTGGTATGTTCTGTTACCTGTTTCCTTTTGATCCTTATGTGATCGTCTGCCTCATCCTGATTTGTTTTACCTGTTACCCAGCTCTAGTGTTGCCTGTCTCTCGTTTCCTCATACCTCTTGTATTAAGTCTCTGTCTTTTTCTTTGTCTAGTGTCACATCATTATTTCTGTGTTGTATTTTGAGTGTTTAGTCTACCTGGTTTGCCAGGTATTCCTTTTTCAACTTCTTCTACATTTTGGACTCATTTGCCGGCTGTATTCTGGACATGTTTTTTGTATGTACTGTATTTTGTTCATTAAATCTTCAAGCTCTATTCTGCCTGCTGACTCTGCACTTGGGTCTTACAATCTCTGAACCATACAACAAAAACAACTAAATGGTCTAAAGTAATACATCTGATTTCATACAGTATACTGCTTTAGTAAACCAATATTTTTTCAGGTCTCTGGCTTCCAAGACATTGCAATAAAGGTTGCCTAAATGCCATGTGTATAAATTTGATGTCAGCTTACTAATTGATTGGGTGTTTTGTGTAGGATTGGACTTTTATACGTTATTCCACTCTGTTTAAACGGCAAAGTGGAGAGGCCTTGTTCACCTGTTTTGGAGCTGGCTGGTGAATGGGACGTGCGTAGGCCTTGCTGGATACACTGTAAACATTTTTGTGGATCTACTGATCGCTGTTTTTTCTTAATGTGCCTTAACGTTTTATGATGTGATTGTTTGTTTCTGCATTTGGAGAGGCATCTCAACAGAGGTCAAACACTGATTGGTCACTGTTACATTTTAGTTCAATTTAAGTTCAATTTAAATTTAAGGGCATTGCGCCACTGTCTGCCTACTGCGTTCCAAGACAGCCGTGCCGCAATTGGGTTTCATTGTTAAATTGTTACATGTAATTTAAAATATGCTTTAAGAATAAACATATACTGTATGTTTAAGTATGTTTGTTTTGTCCATACGTGCTCATGCTGTGTTCCCCAAGTGGTAGGCCAGGTCTTAGCTGTTACAATGAGTCCCCCCACCCCCCCGGCTAGAATGCCAAACTCCGCTTATGCTAACACACCAAGAAGCTTCCCTATATGCACAGCTTCTTCATAAAGGCCAAAAGGCATGATGCACCTATGGAGCTTTGCTGTGAGTGTGTGCAGGCTACTGCAGACTGGTCAACAGTATTACACAGGATATTGACAAAATATTAGTATAAAATCACAAAAGTAGGCAACTGTAACTGGTAAATAGCAGACCAGTGTTTCACAATCACATTCGTCACTATAAAGAGCTCCTGTTAGCTAAAATGTTGAATGGATCTCTGAAAGAGAAACCGCGTGTTGTGGGCGGAAGAGCCGTGGACTCTGATTACTCTGAGAGGGTCTGAAAAGTCACAAAATCTAGTGAGAAAGTTGTCAAGTAGGCAACACTGCATCTACCTGCATCAAAGCCGGAATTGGCATTAAAGGAACTGCTCTAAGCTGGTTTAAGTCTTATTTATCAGATCAATCTCAGTTTATACATGTTAACGATGAATCCTCCATGCACGCCAAAGTTAGTCATGGAGTCCCACAAGGATCTGTGCTCGGTCCAATACTGTTCACTTTATATATGATTCCTTTAGGCAATCTTATTAGGAAACACTGTATAAACTTTCATCGTTATGCAGATACTCAATTATATTTATGGATCAAGCCATATGAAACTAATCAGTTAGCTAAATTTCAAATGTGCCTTCAGGATGTAAATGTGCTGTATTTATATATATTTTCTAGTCTTAACGACTACTCAAAGCACTTTTACATCATTCACACACATTCATACACTGTGGCCGAGGCTGCCGTACAAGGTGCTACCTGCTCATCAGATAAACACTCACACACATTCACATTCCGATGCGCAGCATCAGGGGCAACTCGGGGTTCAGTGTCTTGCCCAAGGACACTTCGACATAGGACTGCAGGGCCAGGGATTGAACCACCAACCTTCCAATTGACAGGCAACCGCTCTACCACTGAGCCACATCCGCCAGGATTTTAAAACCTGGATGACCTGTAATTTTCTAATGTTAAACTCAGATAAAACTGAAGTTCACCTCTCTCTTCCTTCTTCTCTCCATCTGTATGCAACCTCATCCCATTAATGCGTGTTACTAACTCAACTTCTTTCTTTTCCCGCAGTCTTGTGCTCTCTCACCCCTCTCCTCTCTCCTCCTATCGCTTCCTGCAGGTGTTTCTGGCTCTGGATCTTTTATGAAAAGCGCAGTGAGAGAACTGTTGTTGTGATTTGGCGCTATATAAATAAAATTTAATTGAATTGGTAACTTAGTAAAGCGTGCTTCTAGCTCGATTTGATTGGCTGCTTGAGCCAAGTAGGACATTAATGAGCGGTGCAACAGGCGACAGGCGGCGCTCATCGTACCATAGGAAAACAATATTTTTTTGCCCTTTTCTTGGGCAATTTTGTTTTAACATTTTATTCTAATAATGCTCCTTAGTATAAATTCTTCTACTCTAGCTTCTTAATTGTGAATATTTTCTAATTGCTTCACTCCTCTGTTACAGTAAGCTAAACAGTTTTGAGTTATTGACAAAATGAGACATTTAAGGACGTTATCTAGGGCTTTGGGAAACACGTTTTTCACCATTTTCTGACATTTTATAGAAGCAACTTATAGAGTAATCAAGAAAATGATTACAAGAATAGACAAATACTGTATTTATTGTAGTCTATATAATGTTTCTGCCAGTTGCAACATTAACTGTGACTTCTAAACCTTGTCCCTCTGACCCCCCCCCCCTCGTCAGAAAAGATAACCAAACTACCAGCCTTCTGTATCTTCTCTTATAGTACTGAAACAATAGTAGTACTTATAGTACAAAAATGAAGACTACTCCAGTCTTTGAAATGCAACAGGTAAACAGCACGAGAAAGTGAGCTCCTTTCTTAAGCAAAATGATAATCCTCCTCACATCGCATCATCACACAAGCTGTGTGTGCACTGAAGCGGGAGTCAGCGGCTGGGGTGCAAAACACATGACAGCCACTCCCTCCTGGCACCCAAAACCAACAACATGTCATGTGCCTACACATGGTGACAGCACGCACACCGCCAAACAACCATTAGCTTTTTTGGAAACCACCACCACATACAATAATATACAGTAAAATTGATATTATATCAAAATTGTGATATGAGACTAGAAATCATCTTAGATTTTGGCTATCGTAAAATTGTTATATGACATTGTTGTCTTTTCCTGGTTTTAAAAGTTGCATTATAGTAATTAATTTTTTTAACTTACCAGACTGTTCTAGCTGTTCTATTATTTACCTTTAATACTGTTGCAATATCAATGCCAAGGTATTTGGTCAAAAATATGGTGATGATGGATTTTCTCCATTTTGCCCAGCCCTAACAGTAATAATATTATTAGACTGACACAGCGGCTTATTCAATATACAGTATATGTTATGTTTCATTTCCTTCAGGAAAACAGTCATAGGCATAATAACCAATACATTTGCACCGATGTCCTACTTCCATCATAAACCAACAGGCTAATATCTGCATTGTTTTCCCCCTGCCACTAGCTTGGGATTTTTGTACTCCACAGCCAACTTGTCATAAGTTTAGTGATAGCAAAGCCCACCCATCTAGTGTGAAGATATGGTTGGTCAGTTGTTCAGTCGGTTGAATATAGTCCACTCATTGAATTTCTATAGCTTGCCCTGTTAATGTATAGCTGGACCACCAATCACAGAGCTTAAAGCAGAACATTTTCTTCCCAGCAACTGCAGAGGCAGCAACATTCTGACAGGGAGACAAAGGGCCTTTTTCATTTAACCGTTCGCATTCCAACACAAACTGAATAGTCAGGTTTAAAGCGGATTATTTCCTCAGAAAAATGTTGTTTGGTAGTTGATTGTCAAATTATATGATCAAGTCAAAGTCAAAGTATCTTTATTAGTCTCCCTTTGAAATTTGTTTTGTAAAATTGCTGCAAGAGTTCCAACAGACACACAACATCAAGCACAGGGTTAAAACAGTTAAAAGACAAATGTACAGTAAACATATGGGCTTCTCAAAGAGCTGTGCAAATTGCAGATTACAAATTTTCTATACTAAATGACATAAAGCCATCCTTCCTACCTTCTTCTGTTCACCCATACATGCCTACAACCACTCAATATTTCTTCCATCCATGCATTCAGTCTTAGTATAAAAAATAAATAAAAAACAATTTAATTTATCCATTCATAAGTCACAGATATACATTAAAGAATTATAGTCATACGTTCTTAGTTGATCATTAATGAGCTTAACTGCGAGAGGAACTGTGTGTTTGTGGCCTTATCAGGCAATTAGAACTTTTAAATAATAGACTATTTTATTATTATTATAATTTTTTTTTAAATATCTTAAGCCCTCTCTCTTTAGTCTTTACATGCTCATTTCTACATTATGTGTGCTTAAACTAATATTTACAATACACAAGTTGGTTCAGTGCCATGTGAACTAGCGCCCTGGATCTTTTTTGTCAGAAATGAAACATTGGACTGGAAACTGCAGATGCAACACACTGATGATGACAATAGAAATATAGAGATTTGACAGCGAAATAACTCTATACATTCTTACAGCAATGTAATGTAACTACTTTTAGGGAGTACAGACAATGTGCCACTGCCACAACACATACAATCAGGTGGTCTCTGATCAGAAGGAAAATGCAGTAAACAATATTAACACACACTTGTTATGTTATGGACTTTGGTGCCCATTCTTTTTGCCTTGCATATTGTATGATTATTTAAGGGCTATACCTTTTTTAAGTAAAATGGTTATTTTCTGATTGTACACTTACAAAAACCTTGTTTTGTGTTTTAGATAGGGGGAACCTTTCTGTGGCAGATTTAATTTGTACAGCTGGGAGATGTTTAAAGTTATTTTTTATCACTTTGCATGTTTTTAACTGTTATTGAATATATATTTTGTTGTTTTATTCCCGTTTTCCCTAGTCACATAATGCCTGCAGATGACTGTACAGGATTTCTGTGGCGTTAGTAGTAATCGAGTGCGTGAGTAAAGCGCGTGCGCGCAGGGTGCAGTGCAGCTGACAGTGTATGGGCGTGACCCAGAGTAGGCTCCGCGAGGCTCAGTGTCATCACACGGTCACTCTGCGCGCTGACATGTGATGTGACACACACACACACACACACACACCGAGCCCAGCCTCCACGCACCGACCTGCTCTTCTCTGCGTCCCGATCCACACTGAGGTAAGTAAAACGCTTTAATTTGAAAATGACAACTTTCATATGCAGCTGTAGGCTACAATTGATTAGTATGTCAGGCTTTGGGAGCTCAATGATTCCATTGTTTCCCATCACTGCTACTGGGTGACAGAGTCAGACGTTAAACAGAATAGCTGTTGCGTTTTTTTGATTTAGTTTTTTTAAATCCTGCTATTTTTTTAGCTCAGAATCCTCCTCACTTTCTGATATTCTATGTGTCATAGATCCTCATCAGCTAGGGGGCACTTCACTTGGCTCAAAATCCCCCTCTGAAAGCATCATTCTTACTGTATCTTGTCTTTTGACTATTACCTGTAATAGTCTACCAGGGAAACTTGCCACATTGTGAAATAACTCCTGCAGCATATAGTTATCTTAAATTAACAAGTTAAATGAGTTGTGTTGGATATCTTGAGTAAAGACACATCATTTAAAAATCGTTTGTGTTGTTATTGTTTTTCAGACGTCTTTCTAAATTGATTCTTTTGCCTAAAATTGAAATATAAATATATATATATATATATATATATATATATATATATATATATATATATATATATATATATATATATGTCATACTGACTGACTGCCATGTGATGATGCCATCATTTTAGAAATGCCTCATTATATATTTCTAGAAGTGTATTATTCAACTGTTGTTTTTGTTAAAGAAAAAGAAGAAAATCACACTTCTAAAATCGCAATAATTGAAAATCCCGGTACAAATCAAATCGGTATCCATGTATTGTAAAAGAATTGAATCAGGACAAAATCATATCGTCCCAGCCCTAGTCCAAACTATTTTCCCCAAGTATAGTGGTGAGGTTGGGGGCCTGACCTATATTAAACCTGTGATGCAGGACTGGAACACACAGGCTTTGTTGTGCTTGTGTCAACAAGTTGCATACTCCGAATCAGGGTTTTGACATGAATACCACGTGAAAGGGATGGTACTGGACCTCAAACAGTGGGGTGGAAAAAGATGCACATGGCACATTTGATCAAATATGTCTCTATTTGCCAATATGTGACATCATATTCAAGTGCCCACCTCCTTCCCCACTTGGCCAAGTCCCATCATTGGAAGAATAGGTCAATTGTATGAAATGTATAAATGACACAAAGTGCTATCCACAGCCGGACTGGCCTGTTTGGAGGACCCAGGGCGACAAAATCTTTGTTGAGTTCACAACCCCCAACATACATTGACATATGTATTTAGATACATTTCATTCATTCGTAGAACTGGAGTTACATTCCGTATCTGCTATTTACGTGACAGATGTATATCCAGCAGACAAAGAGCAGCATTAGCATTTGTTTGAAGTTGTGTGCCTGCCCCCCCCCCCCCCCGACAAAAAAGTCCAATTTTTACTCTTCTCTGTAGACAAAACACAAGAAAATTAAGAAAACCATTTCCCTTTAATTTGACAACACATGCGCAGCATTCAGCTACACACAATACAACCAAATACATAAACGCGCTGCAAATACAGAAACGATGCAAAAAGAAAAGCACACAAGCCTCAAAAAAAGGAGTGATGCAAAAAGAAAAGCAGATGCAACAAAAAAAAAGCTGCATCCAGATTACACAACGGAAGTTCTCCAGGCCTCCAGGGGGAGCGCTAAGTGGAACAGCTCGATCTTCAACCCCACGGGGGGAGAGCGTTCTGCCTTTTTATTAAAGTCTGGTATGGCTGCAGCCTGGAGACCTTCCGTCTCATGCCTCCTGTCCATAGACTGTATATTAAATGAATATTATTATTAATATAATATATAATACATAAATAATATACAGTCTATGCTCCTGTCTCATGCCCTCCCAGCTGGTGCTGTCCCAGAGCTTCAACTTTTCAAAATAAAAGCTTGTGTATGGTCCGCTATGTCTTTGTATTTTGGTGTTTTGGATGTTTTTGAACCAAATAATATGGCAATCATGCTAATGAATACAATAACGTTTTCAGCAGATGTCTTACTTACAACATGATGGAGTTAGCAGTTTTGTGTTTATATGTGCGGGGGGGGGGGGGGGGATTTATTCAGTTTGATAAATCCCACAGTCTCTACAAAGCTATCTCAATTATTGGTTTACAGGGAGGGACTAGAAATCTTGTCTGTTTTTTTTTTTTCAAGCGCGAATTGCTCCAGAATATGAATACAGATTTACAGTGAGGAAAGTAAGTATTTGAACACCCTGCTATTTTGCAAGTTCTCCCACTTAAAAATCATGGAGGGGTCTGAAATTTTCATCGTAGGTACATGTCCACTGTGAGAGACATAATCCAAAAAAAATCCAGAAATCACAATGTATGATATTTTATCTATTTATTTGTATGATACAGCTGAAAAAAAGTATTTGAACACCTGTCTATCAGCTAGAATTCTGACCCTCAAAGACCTAGTTAGTCTGCCTTCAAAATGCCTCCACTCCATTTATTATCCTAAATTAGATGCACCTGTTTGAGGTCGTTAGCTGCATAAAGACACCTGTCCACCCCGTACAATCAGTAAGAATCCAACTACTAACATGGCCAAGACCAAAGAGCTGTCCAAAGACACTAGAGACAAAATTGTACACCTCCACAAGGCTGGAAAGGGCTACGGGGAAATTGCCAAGCAGCTTGGTAAAAAAAGGTCCACTGTTGGAGCAATCATTAGAAAATGGAAGAAGCTAAACATGACTGTCAATCTCCCTCGGACTGGGGCTCCATGCAAGATCTCACCTCGTGGGGTCTCAATGATCCTAAGAAAGGTGAGAAATCAGCCCAGAACTACACGGGAGGAGCTGGCCAATGACCTGAAAAGAGCTGGAACCACTGTGTCCAAGGTTACTGTTGGTAATACACTAAGACTTCATGGTTTGAAATCATGCATGGCACGGAAGGTTCCCCTGCTTAAACCAGCACATGTCAAGGCCCATCTTAAGTTTGCCAATGACCATTTGGATGATCCAGAGGAGTCATGGGAGAAAGTCATGTGGTCAGATAAGACCAAAATATAACTTTTTGGTCATAATTCCACTAACCGTGTTTGGAGGAAGAAGAATGATGAGTACCATCCCAAGAACACCATCTCTACTGTGAAGCATGGGGGTGGTAGCATCATGCTTTGGGGGTGTTTTTCTGCACATGGGACAGGGCGACTGCACTGTATTAAGGAGAGGATGACCGGGGCCATGTATTGCGAGATTTTGGGGAACAACCTCCTTCCCTCAGTTAGAGCATTGAAGATGGGTCGAGGCTGGGTCTTCCAACATGACAATGACCCGAAGCACACAGTCAGGATAACCAAGGAGTGGCTCTGTAAGAAGCATATCAAGGTTCTGGCGTGGCCTAGCCAGTCTCCAGACCTAAACCCAATAGAGAATCTTTGGAGGGAGCTCAAACTCCGTGTTTCTCAGCGACAGCCCAGAAACCTGACTGATCTAGAGAAGATCTGTGTGGAGGAGTGGGCCAAAATCCCTTCTGCAGTGTGTCAAACCTGGTGAAAAACTACAGGAAACGTTTGACCTCTGGAATTGCAAACAAAGGCTACTGTACCAAACCTTAACATTGATGTTCTCAGGTGTTCAAATACTTATTTGCAGCTGTATCATACAAATAAATAGTTAAAAAATCATACATTGTGATTTCTGAATTTTCTTTTTAGATTATGTCTCTCACAGTGGACATGCACCTACGATGACAATTTCAGACCCCTCCATGATTTCTAAGTGGGAGAACTTGCAAAATAGCAGGGTGTTCAAATACTTATTTTCTTCACTGTATTATCACTTATTTTGTTGGTAACCGTTGCTGTGTAATCACAATATTACACTGAGGAGGCCTACACTTCAGTGATGCGGCTTTCGGACTTCGAAATGAAACCCTCTCTTGTGAAATGGCTAAATGCTGATGCAGTTTTAAATGTTTTTTACCGCGATCTTACAGACACGTCTCTGCTGATTGAGAATCTCCTGGGACCTGAGCCGAGACACACCCACCAAACGAGAGAAAACACATCTCAAACATAGACTTAATATTTGCAGTAGCACATCGTTTCACACCGTTCTGAGATTGAACGTGTCCCGGATCTCTCTCCCTCTCTCTTTCTCTCTTTCTCTCTCTCTCTCTCTTTCTCTGTGGGGTTGAAGATCGAGCTGTTCCATTTAGCGCTCCCGCTAGAGGCCTGGAGAACTTCCGTTGTGTAATCTGTATGATGTTTTTTATTTGCATCTACTTTTCTTTTTGCATCACTTCTTTTTTGGGGTTTTGTGTGCTTTTGGTTTTGTATCGTTTCTGTATTTGCAGCGCGTTTATATATTTTGGTTGTGTTGTGTGTATTTGCAACGCGTTTATATGTTTTGGTTGTGTTGTGTGTATTTGCAGCGCGTTTATATATTTTGGTTGTGTTGTGTGTATTTGCAGCGCGTTTATATATTTTGGTTGTGTTGTGTGTATTTGCAGCGCGTTTATATATTTTGGTTGTGTTGTGTGTATTTGCAGCACGTTTATATATTTTGGTTGTGTTGTGTGTATTTGCAGCGCGTTATATATTTTGGTTGTGTTGTGTGTATTTGCAGCACGTTTATATATTTTGGTTGTGTTTTGTGTATTTGCAGCACGTTTATATATTTTGGTTGTGTTGTGTGTATTTGCAGCGCGTTTATATATTTTGGTTGTGTTGTGTGTATTTGCAGCGCGTTATATATTTTGGTTGTGTTTTGTGTATTTGCAGCACGTTTATATATTTTGGTTGTGTTGTGTGTATTTGCAGCGCGTTTATATGTTTTGGTTGTGTTGTGTGTATTTGCAGCACGTTTATATATTTTGGTTGTGTTGTGTGTATTTGCAGCGCGTTTATATGTTTTGGTTGTGTTGTGTGTATTTGCAGCGCGTTTATATGTTTTGGTTGTGTTGTGTGTATTTGCAGCGCGTTTATATGTTTTGGTTGTGTTATGTGTATTTGCAGCACGTTTATATATTTTGGTTGTGTTGTGTGTATTTGCAGCGCGTTTATATGTTTTGGTTGTGTTGTGTGTATTTGCAGCGCGTTTATATATTTTGGTTGTGTTGTGTGTATTTGCAGCACGTTTATATATTTTGGTTGTGTTGTGTGTATTTGCAGCGCGTTTATATATTTTGGTTGT
Organism: Etheostoma nigrum; assembly: GCA_029931835.1. NCBI lineage: Eukaryota > Metazoa > Chordata > Actinopteri > Perciformes > Percidae > Etheostoma > Etheostoma nigrum. The sequence goes on from CM057252.1 coordinate 26,335,676, forward strand.
GTTGTGTGTATTTGCAGCGCGTTTATATATTTTGGTTGTGTTGTGTGTATTTGCAGCGCGTTTATATGTTTTGGTTGTGTTGTGTGTATTTGCAGCGCGTTTATATATTTTGGTTGTGTTGTGTGTATTTGCAGCACGTTTATATATTTTGGTTGTGTTGTGTGTATTTGCAGCGCGTTTATATATTTTGGTTGTGTTTTGTGTATTTGCAGCACGTTTATATATTTTGGTTGTGTTGTGTGTATTTGCAGCGCGTTTGCTGAATGCTGCGCATGTGTGGTCACATTAATGAACGTTGGCCCCTGTTGGCCACCATACATTTTAGCTCTGTTTTGGTTTCTACCAACCACTGAGTGCCTTCACTTTGCTCATACATTTCAACAGTAAAGTTGCAGGCCGTAAAACCAAAAACAAAGCGATGAAAGACACTAAAAAGCTTCTTAGAGCGGAGGGGACCTATAGAATCTATTACTATCAGCAACACTTATCACATTACACATCTATTGGTATTTTGAATACATACAACAAATTAAGTGTTACATAAATGTAACACTTAATTTAGTTTTTTTTCAACCTGGACCCTAGTTTCCCATGCATTGGTGTGTAAGTGACTAACTTGAGCATATATCTTTAAAATTGGTCCTGTATTGAGCGAGAACACTGTAATCCTATACGACAAATGTGCATTTGTCCACTAAAAGTGCTGTTTATGTCACTGACAGGCTAAGATTATAATTATAAGTGTCTGACAACATTTTGGAAAGAATCCCTACCGAGATATACCTTTTTGTTAAAGAGGAAGATCCTTTTAGTTTATAAACAGCCCTGAGAGAGGTGTTGCTAAACCCACCAGACTCCATTTAAATAAACAGTGCTTTTAGCGCGTATAGATCCAGTATATTTTCACATGTAAGTTGGTATATTCTGTGTTTATTGTAACCAAACCAGAACAGTGATTGTTGGAAAGACGAACCAGGATGGCTTTTGATAGTTTAACTTTGTTTCTGTTAACTTTGAATGACATGCAATTTATGACAATAAAATTACAGTTTATTTAAATGGAGTCTGGTTGATTTGATGACAGAAATTTTGCAGATGTTTTTATATTAAAAAGGATCTTACTCTTTTATGAAGAGGTCGACGTCTGTAGGGATCCTTTCCATGATGTTGTCGGACACTTTTTGTTTTCCCATCAGTCACTTAGACACAAAAACTAGGGAGAATAGAGTCCAGGTTGAAAAAAAACCCAGCGTTCCCCTATTAAGCTTTAACATAGTGAGTTTGTACACCTGCTTAAATGTCTGGTGAACAGACTTGTTATATTAAAGTTGAAGTACACACTGTGCATCCAACCAATATTTGGAGCCTGAACTCTTAAATAGAGATTCAGAAGCAGTGAGGCAATGGGCAATGAGGAGTTTCCTTAAAAAAGATTTTTTTCTTTATATTTACCCCAAAAAGTGCTAAACAAAACTGTATAAACCAAGAACTAACCATTGGCCACGTCTAAATCTCCACCAGGAAAGACGTTAAAAAGATTTTATCATTTAACCCTACAATGTAAAAATGTATAACCCCAATTAAACAGTGTAAGGATAAAAGCAAATACATATGTAGATTACAAATCAAATAATGTTTGCTTTTGTGAGCATGAATTGTTTGGATGTGGCTGACACCAAAAGAAATGACAAAATGAGGTGAAAGTGTGTAAATAATACCATTGCTGGCTGTTACCATGTTGGCCGTCTCCCCAACCATCAAACAGGGTCACAGCTTTTGTTTCATGGTTAAATGCAAAGTGCAGCTGTGAGCGTCCCTAGTAACAGAGACAAGAGCTCAAAAGGTGCAAGAAGCTTTGCATCTCGCTTGTTGCTATGGTACTATCCAATAGCATGGCTGCCTAACTTACAAAAGAGGTTAATGTTGTAATGTAATTGCAGTGAGAGCTGAAGATGTGGACTCACAGTGCTTTTACATAGTACAGGAGCCATTCATCATTTATAAGGTGCCACCTGCTCATCAGATACACATTTAAACTCTGGGTTCAGTGGACACTTTGACATGGGACCACCAAACTTCTGGTTGGCAGGTAACCGCTCTACCACTGAGCCACAGCTGCCCCGGGATAGAGGTGGAGTTTTAGTCAGACATGAGCTCTGCTTGTCAAGAAGTTAAATGATCAGTAGAAAATATAATTAAATGTGAGTTATAATTATGTTAAGAGCAACAAAATTAATGGACCGTTTTCATTTCAACATTTTGACTTGTCATAGTAGGAAAAGCCCAGCTGAAATGGATAACCTTAACAATGGCTCAATTCCATCAAGTATCCCAGTAAGCTATTTCATGTTATCATGTTAGCATAGTCCTTGTAAACATGTTGGCATGGTGATATTTCTGCTGTCACAGAGCTGCTAGTGTGGCTGAAGGTTCTTGTTTCACATTTAATGCCAAATGTTTTTAAAACTTTGCATTTGTTATGTCCAGGTGAAAGTTAAGGAAAGATTGTGGTTAGGAAAAACGTTAGTAGTAACAGGTTGCAAAGTGGTTTACCCTGCAAGAAGTCAGACATGCTACTTGCTGAGATAGAGGACACACTATTTCCTGCATTGGATATAAATTGTGAGGTTCAGATCCTTCAAATATAGACATAATTCTGGGGATACTGGACTGCAGTGGGTAGAGGAGAGACCAGCTCAGACCCACGGTCAGAAGAGTCTTGGTCTGCTGAGATGAATTTAGTCTACAATCATAAAATCCACATGGCGATGGAGGCTGCTGATCCACATGTTTGATAGCCCCAGTGATGGGGAATGTAAACTCCCATTCTATAAACAGCTACACCGAAGCACACAACCCTGATGCATAAGAAAATGAATAAATCATCAGAGCCAGCGGCTCCATAATAAAAACATGGTTGATATGATCTTCTGAAGTAGCCACACCTCCTGGACCTGTTGCTACGCTCCCTCCTGCAGCATTGGTCTCCATCTCTGTTGCTTCTGGTCATCCACATTGAGACCCACAGTAGGCTTGTTGTTCTGTGTTGGTTAGTTCCAAAGATTTGTTATCCATGTCTATCTCTTCATCCTCCTCTTGCTCGTTTTGTTCTTCCTCTTCCTCACATTCCTCACTGTCCTGTCTTCGCCCTGGTGTGCTGGCCCAGGTGTGCTGGCAACATTAGTGCTAGCAGTGTTAGCGCTAGTGCTATCTGAAGCTGCACTTGATTTCAAAGAAATCAGAATCAGCTTTATTTGCCAGGTATTGCCAGGATCATCATTGCTCACAATGTGCTTACACATATAAAACAAACCACAAAGCAAACAATATATACACACTAATATTTACACACTCTAAACAGAAACAATATAGACAGGTTGAGGCAATAGTGCAATGAAGAATGCAACTTATGCAGGAGTAAATTATGATAGTTATTATTTTAATTATGAAGCATAGTGCAAAGCAGAGATGGGAAGTAACAAAGTACAAATACTTCCAGTCCTAATCTAGTCCTCACTAAGTTTAAAATAATTTCACTGGAGGTAGTTATTATTTTTGCGTCATCAATACCAAATTGAAGTCTGTGTATATTCCCATCCAATTAGATTCAATCAAAATCACACTTGAATCCATATCTTGCTACTCAGTCAGAATCTTATTAATCTGGAGTCTCTGTCACAATAGATAAGCTATATGTTTTAGGCCTATTGGCAGGCATCCATTTAAAATGTGGTCAATGGCATAAAGAGCCTTTTCTCCATATCCACTGTAGTTTCTCAGCGTGCTCTCTAGTAACATCTGTCGTTCGCAAGGCTACTTTTACTTTTATACTTTAAGTAAATTTCCAAGCCTGTACTTTGTTACTTTTACTTGAGTAAAGAAGTTAAATCAGTACTTCTACTTTTACCAGAGTATTTTTTAACACAATTATCTGTACTTCTACTTGAGTATGGGAAGTGAGTACTTTTGCCATCTCTGGTGCAAAGGGTGCTGGAATAAATAGTATTATGTTATTATATTACCATATGAATAGTATGAACAGATCTGGAATAGGGAATGAGAATGATGAATAAATACTAAATAGGTGGAATAATAAGTGGAACCGGTAAACAGGTGCTGTTTAGAGACAGTATTGCTGGGTTATTGACCAGAATTGAACCTGACACAGTGAGTCAGCTGTTCCTCAGAGAGATGGCTTGTGGAAAGAAATTGTTCCTGAGTCTGTTGGTCTTGGCGTACAGGGCGAGAGGGGAGAAGCTGGAACAGGTTGTGACCGAGGTGAGATGGGTCTGCAGTGATGGTTCCTGCCCGTTTCCTGACTCTGGAAGAGTAGAAGTCATGAACGGAGGGCAGGTTGGCATCGATGATCTTTTCTGCAGTCCTAACTATCCGTTGTAGTCTGCTCCTGTCCTTTTTGGTGGCAGATCCAAACCAGACAGTGATGGACGTGCAGAGGACAGACTGGATGATGGCTGTGTAGAAGTGGATCAGCAGCTCCTTAGGCAGGTTGAGCTTCCTGAGCTGGAGCAGGAAGTACAGCCTCTGCTGGGGCTTCTTGATGATGGTGTCAGTGTTGGGCTCCCACTTCAGGTCCTGGGATATAGTGGATCCAGAAACCTGAAGAAGTCCACAGCAGACACAGGGCTGTTGAGTATGGTGATGGGGGGAAGAGTGGGGGGGCTCCTCCTGAAGTCCACCGCCAGCTGATCAGCCCCCCGTCTGTGGGCCGACTCATCACCGTCCCGGATGAGGCCGATGACTGTGTCGTCAGTGAACTTCAGGACTTTAACAGATGGGTCTCCTGACGTGCAGTCGGTTTGCAGCATTTTTTACCGTCAGCCAGTGCTTACTTACATTTCTTGTGCTTTACATAAAACATTAAAGAGCAATTAAAAACAATTGAAATAGAATAATAAACAAATACAAGAATAAAGGTTACAGTGAGTAAGACTTTTTCAACTTAATCGGCTGTATGGACAGGTTTGGGAGGAGAGAGGGAGAAGTTTTATTTTTATTTATTTTGTTTTGAGTGTAAAATGTTATAAAAATGTTAATATTATAAATAGGTTTGGAATAATTTTTACAACTGAAATAATTTTGTTGTACGTATAGAAGGGAAATTACCAATAAAAGGTACCGTTGGGTACCAGAACTGAATTACAGGTATCGGTACCAATAACAATGTGAATGGTACCCAACCGTATTGATGTGTATTTAATAGTTTATAGACAACGATGGAGCTTCATAGCACAGAGAAACGGACTCTAACTAATGAAAAAATTTTTTACTTTTGATGTTTGTTTCTTCATTTATTGTAACAAATGTAGACATAGTTAATGAAGAGATGTGGTAGTTGGAGGATCCGCAGGACAGCCCATGAGGCTGTTATGCCTCTGTGGTTTTCATAGTTACCCTGTTAAAGACTCAACCGACAGTCAGCTGTTTTTTGTGGTTTTCACTGGCCTCTCTGGCCTCTGCTTACTCTTTGATTTCTTATTGCTTGAGCTTTGGAAACCGCTCCCATGTTTACATAGCAGGTGAATGTACAGCAGTTACTTGCTTTGGATTTATGTATTTTTCTGTACCCCAGATGGAGATGTCAGCAGCTGCAGGTGGCCTGGGTATGTCTGGACACCGTCAGCGCTCGGTGAAGAGGAGGAGGTGGGGAGGTTTGAGGCAGCAGTGGATGCTTCTGGGCTTGTTTGAGATCGATCAGCAGCACGAGTTCTACAGACTGACCTGCATGATGAAGGAGGGATTGGCTGCAGCCACCCAAAACACCATTGACAATGCACCTACAGTGAGTACTGGTCAGCGGGGGCACCATTTTAATCATCTATACATTATGCACAGTCAAATTTCAAATCTATCTATTGTATCTAATCTTAGTATTAAAATGGAAGTGCAGTTATATTTAAGATCATATGTGTGTGTGTGTGTGTGCAAGTTTCAAAAGTAAATGAATCTAAATTGAATACACAAAAAATAAGTCTAATAGCTCGTAGCCTACTCCAATAAAAAAAATTAAAATAATATCCTAGAAAGCACAAAAAAAACAGGTTAACATTGTGATATTGACTAGTTCATCTTCGCCTTCATTAGTCTCACATAACCAGGATGAGAAAAAAAAACTCTCTGGGTTGTCTTGGTAACTTCCGGACAAAGCGACTGTGGTGCTCTAAAATGGTCTTGGAAGGAACTTGTTTTGATGGAACCTTTGACACAATACAGTAAAGATGCAATTTGAATTAGCTAGATACATGGTTAAAATAATTTATATTGTGCCGGAGGAGCAGAAGGGCCGTCCTGGTTAATTTACTCTAAGCAGGTCAGACAAATAGGCTGGTGCAAGAACATGAAGTGCTTCAAAGATAAGTAAAGTAAGTACAATTAATTTAAAATCAATAGAAAACTGGGAGGCAATTAATACAAGGACTTTTAATGTAATGCGTCCTCTCCGCCTGGGCTTAGTCAGCAGAGTTCTGAATCAGATTTATAACCTTTTCTGGGTAGCCCAGACAGGAGAGCATTATAATAGTCTAGCCTGCTGGATATAAAACAGTGCTTTAGTCTCTCTGTGAGGGAGAAATGAAACGTTGATGTTTATCCCAGATTATGAGAAGCAGATGTGACATACCCCACAAGTTGATGGTTGATGATGAAGGTTTTTTGTCCTACAAAATTGAACGTTGTGGCTATTTTCTCTCTCTGAGTCACACAACCGATAACTAAAATTACTGTTTTATCCTGGTTGCATTGTAAAAGGTTTTGTGACATCCAGACTAATATCTAAAATACATTTGAAAAGAGCACCAACTGGTATTTGGATGCTTTCCTCATTCATGTGAAAAGGCCACAGCTGAAAGGGAATCCCCTTCTAAACAAGGCCTTAACATAAACAGTGATATGCAATGTCCTGCTGCTGCTGAATGAACAGTCACAGAGCGGTTCAACACACGGCTGTGTGCTGCTATTTAACCCTAATCCCAGTCAAACACACTGCTGACTCAGCAGGCTGATGCATAACTGCCCTGGCTGTTGTGTTGTCTCTGCAACAGGGACGGACTGGGTCTAAAAAACAGCCCTGGACTTTCTCCCAAATAGGCCCATCATCCGGCCATTCGCATCCAGCCATGCCCAGACACTAGCCAGGATGTTCTGATACTATGTCACAATACTGTAGCCTATCAGACAAGGTATTCACTGCAAGTAACATCTCCAAACCAATGATGATAATTGGGGTTGTGTGCAAAAAATGCAATTACATATGCATTGAAAATAAAATACAAATAATGAAATGTCACTGGCTACACAAACCCCAAATTATACAAACTTGTAATTATTAAACAGTACATAGTATTACTGACAACACTTTCAGAGATAAAGTAGGCAACTTGCTGTACCTTAACATGTGATGGGAACATTAGATATTCTGTAGGCCTATACCAAAACTACACTGAGAGTGTTAGTAACTATATACTGTTACTTATAACTATTCAAATATAATGTGAGCAAAGTTAATGTTGGGGATGTAAAAGTTTCTTGAGAAGGGTACTATTCTCAGCAACTCTGTCTATTATGAAGTCATTGTCAAGGGACATGAGGATGTCTTCCTCTGTGGCCATTAACATGAATGTTGATGCAGGTGTTTTCTGCTCCTTAAGCGATTCTTAATTCTAAATGACTAGACCCTGTGAAACCTTCACAAACAACCACGAGGTCTTTGCCAGTTCATCAATAATAAACCCAAATCCGGAAGATAAGGATAAACTGCACTCTGATGGAAGGACTATTTGGTTAAACTCTCAATTAAATTTGGTGAATAATGCCGCCCACTTTCCCTGTTTGTTGGCACGTTTAGAGTACCATTCCTCATGTTTTCACATTTAATTCAATACCAAAGTCTACATCCTAGCAGCAAATCTCAGTTTACTAACAGGAACTTGGACCTCTTTTCCATACATTTTTCCCATCCACCCATAATGATGTAGGCCTATAGACTGGGTAGGGTAAACCCAGCGATTTGATTCGCCCCGCAGTAGGCCTACTCTTCTTCCTCTGTTTTTTATTTATTTATTTTGTTACATGTAGCATATACAGTGCCTTGCGAAAGTATTCGGCCCCCTTGAACTTTTCAACCTTTTGCCACATTTCAGGCTTCAAACAAAGATATAAAAAATTTATTTTTTGTGAAGAATCACCAACAAGTGGGACACAATTGTGAAGTGGAACGAAATCTATTGGATTTTTGAAACTTTTTAACTAATAAAAAACTGAAAAGTGGTCCGTGCAAAATGATTGGGCCCCCTTGCGTTAATACTTTGTAGAGCCACCTTTTGCTGCGATTACAGCTGCAAGTCGCTTGGGGTATGTCTCTATCAGTTTTGCACATCGAGAGACTGACATTCTTGCCCATTCTTCCTTGCAAAACAGCTCGAGCTCAGTGAGGTTGGATGGAGAGCGTTTGTGAACAGCAGTTTTCAGTTCTTTCCACAGATTCTCGATTGGATTCAGGTCTGGACTTTGACTTGGCCATTCTAACACCTGAATACGTTTATTTGTGAACCATTCCTTTGTGGATTTTGCTGTATGTTTGGGATCATTGTCTTGTTGGAAGATAAATCTCCGTCCCAGTTTCAGGTCTTTTGCAGACTCCAACAGGTTTTCATCCAGAATGGTCCTGTATTTGGCTGCATCCATCTTCCCCTCAATTTTAACCATCTTCCCTGTCCCTGCTGAAGAAAAGCAGGCCCAAACCATGATGCTGCCACCACCATGTTTGACAGTGGGGATGGTGTGTTGAGGGTGATGAGCTGTGTTGCTTTTACGCCAAACATATCGTTTTGCATTGTGGGCAAAATGTTTGATTTTGGTTTCATCTGACCAGAGCACCTTCTTCCACATGTTTGGTGTGTCTCCCACGTGGCTTGTGGCAAACTTTAGACGAGACTTTTTATGGATATCTTTGAGAAATGGCTTTCTTCTTGCCACTCTTCCATAAAGGCCAGATTTGTGCAGTGTACGACTGATTGTTGTCCTATGGACAGACTCTCCCACCTCAGCAGTAGTTCTCTGCAGTTCATCCAGAGTGATCATGGGCCTCTTGGCTGCATCTCTGATCAGTCTTCTCCTTGTCTGAGCTGAAAGTTTAGAGGGACGGCCAGGTCTTGGTAGATTTGCAGTGGTCTGATACTCCTTGCATTTCAAAATGATCGCTTGCACAGTGCTCCTTGGGATGTTTAAAGCTTGGGAAATCTTTTTGTATCCAAATCCGGCTTTAAACTTCTCCACAACAGTATTACGGACCTGCCTGGTGTGTTCCTTGGTCTTCATGATGCTCTCTGCGCTTTCAACAGAACCCTGAGACTATCACAGAGCAGGTGCATTTATACAGAGACTTGATTACACACAGGTGGATTCTATTTATCACCATCAGTCATTTAGGACAACATTGGATCATTCAGAGATCCTCGCTGAACTTCTGGAGTGAGTTTGCTGCACTGAAAGTAAAGGGGCCGGATAATTTTGCACGCACCACTTTTCAGTTTTTATTTGCTAAAAAAGTTTAAAATATCCAATAGATTTCGTTCCACTTCACAATTGTGTCCCACTTGTTGGTGATTCTTCACAAAAAATAAAATTTTTATATCTTTATGTTTGAAGCCTGAAATGTGTCAAAAGGCTGAAAAGTTCAAGGGGGCCGAATACTTTCGCAAGGCCCTGTAAGTGACCGTATTAAAGCCCGCTCGGATGGCCGTTCTGTACTTTTTACAAACGCAGATTGTCACTCCGTCCCTGGAAACAACTGCCCTAATCTGACATGAATGAATATGAATACATAATGAATATTAGCCCTTCTTGTCCTCAACGACATCTTTCCTCTTTCTCCTGCTCTAGAATGAGCTGTCAGATGATGATTTCAGATTAAGGGTCACTCAGATTCATAAGGTTGGTGGATGTTTCAATAACTAACAAGACTCAAATTAAATTACTGTGTTGAATGCTTCCACCTGCATATTTAGTTGGATGTGTATGTATGTGTTTGTTTTTCTGTGTGTAGGATTTTACAATGGAGACGTTTGCAGGCCCGGTGTTTTCCAGACTGCGTGGCACTTTAGGAATGACAGAGCAGGAATATCAGCAGGCTCTCTGCTCCGAACACTGCTACCTCCAGTTCATTAGCAACTCTAAGAGCAAGGCCGACTTCTTCCTGACGTAAGCCCTCACACACACTAACTACTTACCCTAACCCCAACCCACTAATTCACTCACACACATGATCATTCCTCATTTGATCATTTTTTTTGTTTTAAATTATGTTTGCCTAACCATTAGCCCTAAATGTTTCTCTAACCATAAATCTAAACCTAACCCCAATTATAACCTTAGCTCTAAACCTAACACATTATACAAGAATAACTCAATTTACACATGATCAATGACAGAGGTGTACTCAGGTGTAACAATTTAAGAAAGCTGCTGTTGCAGCTCAAAGGTAAATGACAAATGTAATGACTACCTCCAGCCTTTTGTGTTAAAAATTTGCCAAAACCTAGAATCAAACCATCTTTTCATTAAAATGGTCAGAGTGTGGTTTGTTTTATTATTGATGAACTAGAGATCGTCTTACTCTGTGCTTTTAAACTTCTAGAAATGATAAGCGATTCTTTTTGAAGACCCAGAACAAAAGGGAAATCAAATTTCTTCTGTCCAACCTGAAGATCTACATGGAACATCTGAGGAAATACCCCCATTCGTTGCTGGTCAAGTTCCTAGGTACACACATCACACACTTCCACACAATGACAAATTGTATTTGGCCAAGATATCTAAATGTAATGTAATGTGGGTTTTAAGGGTTTTCAATATAGTATGTCAGTCAAAAATTTGTAATAATGTGAATAAAGAAGCCAAGAAAAGATGGAAAAATCTCCAAAAGGAATCAAATGACAGATTAGACATTCGTATAATATATATAAAAGTTAGATTTTATTTCCATAATTTACACACAAAAATGGCATGTGCAAAAGTTTGGGCACCCTGCAGAGTTTCTAGCATGCACCGCCCCCTTTGGAAAGCTGAGACCTGACAGCGTTATGGATTGTTCTCAATCATCGTCTGGAAAGATCAGGTGATGTCAATATTAAGGTTTTAAATGCCCAGACTCATCTGACCTTGCCCCAACTATCAGCTCCATGGCTTCTTCTAATCAGTTGTCTAGAAAACTGAAACTGAAAATAGTTGACACCCACAAAGCAGGAGAAGGCTATAAGAAGATAGCAAAGGGTTTTAGATGCCAATATCCTCTGTTTGGATTGTAATTAAGAAATGGACGTCATCAGGAACAGTGGAAGATCTGGAAGACCAAGAAAAATATCAGACAGAACAGCTTGCAGGATTGTGAGAAAAGCAAGTCAAACCCACGTTTGACTGCAGGATCCATCCAGAAAGACCTGGAGACACTGGAGTTGTGGTACACCATTCCACTATAAAGAGATACTTGTACAGATATGGTCTTTATGGAAGAGTCATCAGAAGAAAACCTCTTCTACGTCCTCACCACAAAAATCAGCGTTTGTAGTTTGCAAATGAACGTATAGACAAGCCTGATGCATTGTGGGAACAAGTTCTGTGGACCGATGAGGTTAAAATAGAACTTTTTGGCCGCAATGAGCAAAGGTATGTTTGGAGAAGAAAGGGCACAGAATTTAATGGAAATAACCTCTGTCCAACTGTTAAGCATGGGGGTGGATCAATCATGCTTTGGGGTTGTATTGCAGCTAGAGGCACAGGGAACATTTCACGAGTAGAAGGAAAAATGGATTCAATAAAATTTCAGCAAATTTTGGACGCTAACTTGATTCCATCTGTGAAAAAGCTGAAGTCAAAGAGAGGATGGCTTCTAATCCTTATCAAGTTAGGATAAGGATCCTAAACACACCTCGAAATCCACGGTGGATTACATCAAGAGGCGGGGGGGGGGGTACAAGGTATTAACTCTACAGGGTACCTAAACTTTTGCAGACGCCATTGTTTTGTTTTCTGTTATTTTGAAAGTGTAAATGATGGAAATAAAATCAAACTTTTTGTGACATATAATACGAATGTCTAATCTGTCATTTGATGCCTCTTGGATCTATTTTTGGTTTCTTTTTGCACATTAATACAAATCTTTACCTGGGGTGACCAAACTTTCAAACCCCACCGTATATACCTCTCCCCCAGTCCACAGCGTATGGTTTTTGGAAAGAGAATCCAAACCAAGTAGTCTGAGTGGATTCTGAACATGGAACACATGTTGCCATTGACAGCCAGAGAGTCAATATATTCCTTTGTTACTGTACGTAAAACAGCACTGATGAGCGACACAGAGGCCCCTGACCCCACCTGCATAGTGACCTCTGTGGCTTCCACTACACCACTCATATATGATGTAGTCAGACTGCTGCCTGATCAGTCCAGAAATCAGTTACAGAAAGCAAACACCATAACTCCTTTGCTCATTCTCCTGACGAGCACGCCATTTACAGCAAGCCCATGAGTGTGAGTGGGAACTCCGTCCCTTGTCATCAGGAACCCTCCTGATTTAAGGCTCTGAATCTCCTCATTAATACTTTTCATCTCCATTCTTAACCCATACACCTCAGGGAGTGTGTCGGGAGGCTGCCCTCTAGAGGCTGCCATCATTGGACACTGACTGTTCTGTACTGACAGAGTCCATCTTCAGAACCTCACTGGCATTCTCACCTTGCCCCGCTGCTCAGAGCATCCTCAGTTGGTAGCCCCATGCTGTCAATGCTGGGTCCAGGACAGGGAGAGAGCGACGAAACTTCTTCCTCTGTGTAACCCTTCTGTAATCAGGGAAAGCTTCATGAGCAGCCTGGCAATTTTAGCAGTGTACACCTAAAAGCTTTCATGGGGAGGATGTGGGCAAGCAGATAGACTGGCTTTGAAATGGTCAACTATTTCTTCCCAAAAGCCTGCTTAACCCCCTCTTTAACTGCTGTATTTTCAGACTTTGCTACACTGATTAGACTGACACAGCTCTTTGTAAAGAGTGCAGAGTGGATAGACAATGCATTCATTTTCAACACTGTAAAGTGACTATATGTAACTTTTTTATGTTTCTGAAGCGCTGTCATTTTAATACTATGGTATTAAATTACCTGTAACAAACAAGCAAACAAGACTAACAGTGTAAATTATGCTATTTTTATTTAGTTTTTTGTAAGGTCTGTGCCACGGTCCAATTTTCCCCGCACAGTCACAGAATGACTTGCGGCAGTGAGACGGCGCTACAGTAACACATTCTGGGTCACAGGAAAAGCCTGTGTTAGGTATCCAGACAGGAGATTTCTTTATATAGCCCTTGTTGCTTTGTTATAAAATTATTTTAGACGTTATCTGTTAGTAATGGCTGAAACTGGGGCAGGGCAATCACTGAAAAGAAGGAAATTAAACGAATAACAACTAAAAGCTAAAAGGGAAAGTGAAACACAACTGGTGATAACGTGACTCACACTCGGGCGGGCTTGTAATTCAAAACCGAAATGCTAAAAAACAAAATAACTTACATCCTCCTTCCACTTAGTGCGGACGTTTAATTCCTTTTACTTTGTGTTTGTATTGGCCAACTATTTTCTTTCCCCTGGTCCCTCTGTAAAGTTACTTGTGTTAAGCATTCATGAATGCATTATATTAATCTAAGTTATTACTGCGTTGGTTGCTACAACAATCTCTTAATGCTTTGGCTTGTGACACAGTGACAGTGATACCCGGTTTAGCTCAAGATACATCCAAAGTAGGCTAATTTACCGTATGCAACACTTGAAATGCGACGATGCATCTGAAATGTATTCTCTTTTTGTAAATGTTCTGTCAGAGCAAAACATTCATCGCAACTATACGACCTCCCCCTATTCTAACTCGGTAATACATTGGGTAATAAAGCACTGTGATGAAAAGACCTTTACGACAGCAGGTGGGGTAAAAACACTTCCATTTTTATCCAAAGCAGCTGCTAGAATCAACACAAACTGAAAGTTACATATGGTCCCTTTAAAACATTGGGAAAGTGGGTAAGGGAGTGAAAATGTGTAATGTGTAATGTGAAACGAATCGCTTGTAGTGACTAACTGCCAAAGAACTGTCGCCTGACTCTGCCGCTCCCTTCAGCAGCATTTGGCAGCTAAAGAGCCAGAGACCAAGAGACCAATAACAGAGCTAAAGTCCAGAACATTTTGGACTTACATTCATTGAATGGCCGGATCCATTAGTAAAATGAATGCTAATGTTACTGTGTCTAAGTGTCTGCCAACATGCTCGCCATAACAGCTTAATAATATGACAATATGCCAAATAACATGTTGCATAGGACTGAGTGATTTCTCATTATTTTTCAAGGTGTTCACAGGATCAAAATCCCACACAGGCGGAAGGTACAGATCAAATTTTATAACTGTTCTAGTTGGCATTATAATTAATGGATGTAACAAAGCATTATATAGCTCATTTACTTTTTTCACTTGTTCTTTGCAGAAATACTTCATTGTTATGCAAAGTGTGTTTTATCCTGATGATCGAATCAATGCCAGGTAAGCTTGATTTGCTTGCCCCCCCCGAATCACAAAGCACGAGTGTTATTGCTACTTTATGTTAACACACAGAAACAGACTGTGCGGCCTCTTTGTGTGGTCTGGAAACTGAATGGTTTGGTCGGAGATGCCTGATCTGGCGGCTGTGGTTGCTGCGCCAATGCGGAAAGAGTGGCTGGAATAATGTCTGGGTGATATGGCTGAAATGCAGAGAATACTGTTCAGATGTTACTGAAACCATAGTCAAGTGGTCATTTTGGAATAGTGAAAAGTGGGTGTTGCGGAGATGCCTTGGCGGCGTACCTGTAGCCAATGTATTTGATTAGTGGCTCGTATAGGGTTGAGGTAGGAGCTGTGGTCAAAGACAAATGGGAAAGCAAACTTCTGAGTGTGAATATAAGAGAGTTTGAGGTATGGATGGTGATGTCTGATAAACCGGATGAAGAGAAGGATTATAGATGGATGAAGTTGGTGCAAATTCTGAACCCCTTAAAAGCTGAAAAGGATTGAATGGAATGAGCATGGGTGATGAAATTGCAGATGGATGTAACGTCCAGAGAGGGTAACGGAAGCCGATATGTGGCTTGATGTGCCTTAAATCAATTCCAGCCAGTTAAGTAGGCTGAGAGAGTGCTGGGCAAGACTGTTGATGATGGCGTCTTGTGATGCGTAAGAGGTTTCTCAGCTGGTGTGTTAATTGAACGTTGTGGCTAAAAACGGTGGCAAAGTGTGGGGTGAATGTCTGATTCTGGAGCCGAATGTCTGAATTTCTTTATTTAAGATGTCTTCTACTGCTGTGTTTGAGTAAATGAGTAAGACTTGAGACCATTCGTGCCCCCAAAAGTAAGGAAGGCAACAATGGGGTAAGCCCATAGGTCAATGGAATGGAATTCTGAGGGGAAATCATCAACAACAGTACGTGGCACTAAGTGCCAGAGAAAAAGCTGGTGCAGAGCAGGGGAAACCGGTGAAGGCCTCACTGACGAAGCTGGCCGAGTGACTGGAGCTACCATGGCTGGAGAAAAAATTGTTAACAAGGAGCAAAATAGATTTGGGTGTTGGGGAAGGGAGGGGGGAGGGGATGCGGGGATGGGGAGGGGGGGGGGGGGGGGGGAATGGGGATAAGGACAGACCAGTTGGAAAGAAGACTAAGAATCGTTGAGCACGACAGTAGGTAGGTCCCCTTGAGCAGCTGGATGTGGCACTGCAGTGCGGCCAGCAGGTAAAGGGAGGGAGCAGAAGCCGATTGGCCAGGAACAGCTGAAGGAAGGGTAGAGGAAGGGATGAAGGGATCACGGGGACAGGGATGAAAAGGTGGAGAACCCCCGAGACATGACAGACAGAGGGAGCAGGCACATGGGGAAAAACAACCTGACCACCCCTATTGGAAGCTGGTGATGAGTGCTGTGGCCGTCTAGCCGATGCTGGCGGGGGACCCAGAAGTGCTGGCGGCCCGGAGGTTGTTGCACCAGGGGTAGCAATGGAGGCTGACGAAGCAAGCTGAGTGACCAGAGTTGCTGAGGCCAGAGAGAAGTTGTCAACATGTGAGCATTTGAATTATTAGAGGCAATAACGGTCACAGTAGAAGATAATAGATGCAAAATCATTTGCTGGCAAAGTGCGCCAAAATGAATGTCAGTCAATGATACACTAACGGCGGGCGACGGCTCAATAGCAGAAAAAACGGTGCCGTAGGAGCTCCGCATAGAGAGGCACATGGGGAAATATGACCTGACCCCCACCGCGGTGGTTGCCGCCTCCGGGGTAGCAAGGGAGGCTAGGGAGAGCCGCTACAATGCAGTACTGCTGTCATTGAGGTACAGCTGAAGGCGGGCCACGGGGATCGTTCGGCGGAGGAGAGGAGATCCGGGCAAAGCCGAGGCATGGTGACCGCGTACCGAAATCGGCGCCGTTGAGACATATGATGGGATCCGACTGCAGCGGCGTGACTGAAACATGCCCTGTTTCGAATAGACCGTCGTTGACATCAGGTGAATGTAGCTATAGCTCCGGATCCATGACTGAGAGCGTGAAACGCTGACCCTCTTGCGTCAAGCAATCACAGACACAAGCCTGGCTGCGCAGCACGGTATATGTAGGTTTGTCTGGTAATTAGAGGTGTGGTTTAGGCGTGGCCCTGCTCCCGAACCTTAGTTAACAAATTAACTCCATTTGTATTGCCAGGTATGACATTAAGGGCTGTGAGGTGAGTCGTTGGACGGAGCCTGCGCCAGAGGGAAGCCAGATTATTGTGGTTCTCAAAGACCTCAACTTTGAAGGCCAGTCCATCACTCTGGGTAAGGAAACAGAATGGGATGTTTACAGTGGCGGCTCCAGAGATTTTTTGTTGCAGGTGCTATGGGGATGCTCAACACTTAAAAGAAGGTGCTTTGAATTTTGGGGCGTTTCATTATGGAGGTCGCATCTGACCACCCTTAGTATATATATATAGCCTATGCACACGCCCGTACACGCACGCATTAATTATACTCGTTCCGCAACTATAAGCATTTATATATATATATATATATATATATATATATATATATATATATATATATATATATATCACAAGGACTATAGATGCAACATACTGTAGATAAGCTTGCCAATGTAAACCTCTGAAAATAATATATCACAAAATTCTGTCATAGTCGAGCCCTGAATACAACGGAGCAGCAAACGGCAGCAGCAACAAAAAGCAACAGACACTGTCCACGCTTTGGCCTAAAATGCTCAGATCACAAATGAGCGAACAGAGAGGAAACTCAAGCACTTACCAGACGTCTTCACAACAAAACAAAACATCGGTTGCTGTAATTGAGTGCAAAGGCATCAATGATGTTGTCGCACTCAAGCTAACTTATTGTCCACTGGATCAAACTTAGCAATGACATGCAGCAACTCACGAACGTTTCCCAAGTTGTGGGACTCCTCACCCTCTATGGGCCTCGCTGTGCGATCCCTTGGCAGGCTGTGAAGCGCAGGCTCTCCACCACAGGTTTCATGTATTTCTGTTCTCCATAACTAACGCAGAATGTCCCTTATCAAGCATGTTTGCAATTTTAGATCCGCTTGTCTCTTTTTGTTTGGACTCACTCCATCTTTGCATTGCAAATTTGTGCCCCATACTTTCATGTTGGCTCTAAATGAAATCCGTGCCCTCATTTCTGAAAATGCCAACACGCAAAACAAAATGCTGCATCTTTTACCACGATGTATTCCAGCCATGAATACTGATCCATCTAACTTTTGCGTTAAGGTCAAAGGTTCACCGGGCGCTGCGCCCATTGGCCAAAGAAGATCACCTGTTTGTTATTTTAGACTAAAATATATATATTTTTAATTATCATTTAATTCCAATTTTTAACAACATGAAAAAGACTATTCAAACACGTCATTAAAATATAAATTACAGACATTTCTTGGGGGTGCTGGGCGGGTGCTATGGCTATTATAGGGGGAGCTACAGCGCCACCTAGCTCCTCCCTGGCGCCGCCACTGGATGTTTATGTGCTGTGAATTATGTGAAGCAGTGTAATAACACAGGTAGCATAGTTGCACCCCGTTCAGGCCAATCAGCATATTGTTTCTAACACTATGCCAAAATGCATTCTTCTATCTCAGGGTTCAGCAACCTTGTGCTAGCTCAACCAGTGGCGCACTAGCATCAGTTTGCAAGAAAGATTTTAGGAAATGATCCCATCTACATGCCAAATGACTTCTTTCACAGTCATCGGCAGGATCCCAGCCTGTTCTTCACACTTGTTTTTTAAAAACGTTTTCCCTATCCATATTCAGCAAATACCTGCCTTATAGGATTGGCTAGTACTTGCCTTCTTCAAAGTAACACTGCTGCCTTCTTTTGGCCACAACTCAGATATTCAGTTTACTGTCATAGAGAAGTGAATCCACTAGAAAAACATATCAAGAAGCTGGAAGCAAATAATGTGTTCCTTTAATTTTATAAAAAAACGACTAAAAGCAATTCATTAATTATTAAAATAGTTGACGATTCATTTAATAGTTGACACTGACTTATCGATTCATCTTTGCAGCTCTAGGTATGGAACACTGATTAACAAGAACGTTTTAAAATGGCACTTCATATTAAAAAGGTTGCCAAACCCAAATGAACCATGTGGAAATTATTCAAATAAATATATAAAAAAAAACAATTCCAATGGTGTGTGGAAATGCTAGTGGTAATAGCCACATGTACATGTTTGCTGTGTATTTCTGTAGAGCCATGTTTGAGTTGTCATGTTATGTGGTGTGTGTATGTGTGCAGACCAGCAGCGTCCCTGGCTCTTGCGGCAGGTGGAGATCGACACACACTTCCTCTGGAGGCTCAACGTGTTGGACTACAGTCTCCTCGTGGCCCATCAGCCCTTACACCACGATGAACGCCACCAGAGTCTCTCCTTCGCTACTCTAATTATGAGAACCAAAAAGTCAGGGTCTCGACATTTCATGACAGGGTTTCATAAGTTATAGATAGCTATGTTGATCATCAATCAGTTAATCATTTAGCACTATCTCGCTCTATCTCTTACAAAAAAAAGGCTCGGTTTGCCAGACCCTCCTCCACAGCACTGTAGAATCTTAGTATTATTATTGCCCAATAGATGAATAGACAATGTAATACTGTGTAGATAGAGCAGAACATTTTACAACATATATGGCGTTTTTCCACTGCATGGTACCTTCTCGACTTGCCTCGCCTTTTTGGGTTTTCCATTACAAAAACAAGTCCTGCTAACAGGTAATATTTTTAGTACCACCTCAGCGATACCAAAAGGTGACGTGAAAATCTGCAGACTACTAATTGGTTGGAGAGAATCATCACTATTTACTGCTTCATCATTGCTAGCCACAGACGGGGGTTGTCCTGAACAAACCCGCCATGTCAGCTTCTTTTGAAACTAAAATTGCCTTCTGGCTGTGGCAAACAGCCCCAGAATCAAAACACACCTTCGACAATCTGTGTGTGTGTGTGTGTGTGTCGAGTTAGGTCACGGCAGTTTCCTGTTAGGACAACCAGCCACGCTCACCTCACACATGAGGCGTTACTCAATCTACAGGGCACCGCGGTTGAGTCAAGCCGAGTCAAACAAGTAATGGAAAAACGCCAATAGTGGCTACATCCAGAAACTGCTGTAACTCATTTTTATTCTCTTCCCTGTGACTCTCATTTTAGATCTGTGAATGCAGGCTCCAGCCCTATCCACACAAGCATAGCCGTTGTGCCTGGGTCAGTCCCAGAAGATGACTCCACCTTACTGTTGTGTAATACAGATGGCAGCAGTTTGAAGCAATCACAAGTAGAAGTTGTAACAAGTGGTGGCACACCTCAAATTTTCACAGAGCATGCAAGGCCAGGCAGTGACGCAGCTGTGTTTCCAGACTTCCAAGCCCAAAACCGACGATTACTGCCCAATTTAAAGAATCCTCTGCATGTCATCGATGGGCCTGAGCAGCGCTACTTCATCGGCATCATTGACATTTTTACAGTTTACAGTTTTAAGAAGAGGCTGGAGCATTTGTGGAAGAGGCTGAGGCATCCAGGCCGATCCTTCTCTACCGTCAGCCCACAGACTTACTGCCTCAGGCTCTGTCACTGGGTACAGGACCATACTAAGTAGGCCCTGGATGAGTGGTAGAGACTTAACCACCAACTTTCAATGAGCATGTCTAAACAACTCTAAAGTCAACAAGTCCACACACATGCATGAAACAAGTTTATCTACATGTGTTCCATGGTTCCACTCCTTTTATTTTCCCACATGCTCAAAATACATCTATGGCATCATATTTGTGCATGTAGACATTTTGAGCACAGAGAAATATTTTTAGAGAAATTATTAGGACACCGAGACTAGTAAAACATAAACTTAAGTTTCATTTTAACATACAAAAAATGATTTTCTATTTACAAAATGAATTGGTGTGTTTTCCTTGCTGCAGCAGACATATAACAAATAGTTCCTTTTGTAAAACAGCTAAATAAACAAGACAAATTACAAATGCGTTTTGTGTCCAAATTTAAGAAGTTGTTTGCTGTTCTCCCGGTACTTACCCAGTGACCAGTAATACTACTTGTAATCAAATCTGACAAAGACCTAAATTAGGACTCCAATTTTCCGTTTGGCTAAAATTATGAAAGCATCTAATGTAGTTGGGATGCTGAGAGAGCAAGCAAGCAATTTAAACAAGGCAAAATTAGTCAAAATAATATTGTGAGTTTATGTGGACAACAGAAAACCTGCATTTATATTTATTGAGCACAGAATCTATTTTTGTTTGCTCAAAGTTTTCGCAATATTTAATTGTGCACTCATACAGTACATTTGAAACAAATGGAATTCCATAGCTGGCATATTTTTCCATCAGAGCAGGTTTTTTCCAAATACTGATCCAAACATGCCTGGTGTGATGCATTATAAAGGCAAGGCAAGGCAGCTTTAATTGTATAGCACATTTCAGCAACAGGGCAATTCAAAGTGCTTTACACAAAAACAGTTAAAAAATAAAAACAGATAAAACACAAGAATAAAAGTTACAGTGCAGTATAAGAAATTAACATAATTTAAAGAAATGCAACATCAAAAAGAAAGGTCTTCAGCTTTGATTTAAAAGAACTGAGAGTAGCAGCGGATCTGCAGGTTTCTGGGAGTTTGTTCCAGATATGAGGAGCATAGAAACTGAATGCTGCATTGAATTCTGATTCTGGGGACAGAAAGTAGACCTGTCCCAGATGACCTGAGAGGTCTGGGGGGGTCGTAGTGTAGTAGCAGATCGGAAATGTATTTTGGCCCTAAACCATTTAGTGATTTATAAACTAGCAAAAGTACTTTGAAATCAATTCTTTGAGACACAGGAAGCCAGTGTAAAGACTTCAGAACTGGAGTGATGTGATCCAGTCTCCTGGTCTTAGTGAGGACTCGGGCAGCAGCGTTCTGAATCAGCTGCAGCTGTCTGATTGATTTTTTAGGGAGACCTGTAAAAAGCCCGTTACAGTAGTCAAGTCTACTGAAGATAAAAGCATGGACAAGTTTTTCCAAATCCTGTTGACACGTGAGTCCTTTAACCCTTGATATATTCTTAAGGTGATAATAGGCTGACTTTGTAATTGTCTTAATGTGGCTGTTAAAATTCAGGTCAGAGTCCATGACTACACCAAGATTTCTGGCTTTGTCTGTTGTTTTCAACATTGTTGTTTGAAGCTGAGCGCAGACTTTTAATCGTTCCTCTTTTGCTCCAAAAACAACCACCTCAGTTTTTCCTTCATTTAATTTAAGAAAGTTCTGGCATATCCAGTCATTAATTTGTTCAATGCACTTAGTCAGTTTTTGTATTGGACTATAGTCCCCTGGCGATAAGGTTATGTAAATTTGTGTGTTGTCCGCATAACTATGGTAACTTATTTTGTTGTTTTCCATAATCTGGGCCAGTGGAAGCATGTAGATGTTAAACAGAAGAGGCCCCAGAATGGAGCCTTGGGGAACTCCGCACGTCATATTTGTATGCTCAGATGTATAATTACCTATTGACACAAAGTAATCCCTATTCTGTAGGTAGGATTCAAACCAGTTTAGTACTGAGCCAGAAAGGCCAACCCAGTTTTCCAATTGGTCTAGTAATATGTCATGGTCAACCGTGTCAAATGCAGCACTGAGATCAAGTAATACTAAGACTGAAATTTTGCCATTATCTGTGTTAAGGTGGATGTCATTAAAGACTTTGACAAGAGCCGTCTCAGTGCTGTGGTGTGGTCGGAAACCCGACTGAAAGGTATCAAAACTGTTGTTTAGTGACAAGAAATGGTTGAGTTGTTGAAAAACCGCTTTTTCAATGATTTTACTTAGAAACGGAAGGTTTGATATTGGCCTATAGTTGCTCATTAGTGACGTGTCTAGATTGTTCTTTTTTAAGAGTGGCTTGATTACTGCAGTTTTCAGGGCCTGTGGAAAGATTCCTGAAAGAAGAGACGTGTTCACAATCTGTAGAAGATCAGAGGCCAAACAATTCAAAACATTTTTGAAAACACCCGTTGGTAGAATATCAAGGCAACAGGAGGAGGATTTCAGATGTTGTATAATGTCCTCCAGGTTTTTATGGTTGATTGTATGAAATTCTGTCATATTGGAACTAGTTTTGTTTGAACACTGTGACAGCACATATCCTGTACTTGATATGGAGGCACTGACTGTTTGCCTAATCTTGTGAATTTTGTCTTTGAAGAAGGAGGCAAAGTCACTGCAGGCCTTGGTAGATAACAGTTCAGATGCTACTGGTACTGGAGGGTTTGTTAACCTATCGACAGTAGCAAACAAAGCACGTGCATTATTATTGTTTCTAGAGATAATATCAGAGAAGAAAGACCTCCTTGCATTCCTCAGTTCCAAATTATAAATGCGAAGTCTCTCTTTATAGGTGTTATAATGGACCAGGAAGTTTGTTTTTCGCCACCTTCGTTCAGCTTTTCGACACTCTCTTTTTTCTGTTCTCACCAGTAGGACATTTCTCCATGGAGATCTTTTCTTACTAGAGACAACTTTGACCTTAGTGGGAGCAATGGCATCAATAACATTTGTAATTTTACAGTTGAAATTATCTACAAGCTCAGTGACTGAGAGCCCAGAGAGGGCTGGTGTGGAAGAAAAAAGCTGAATAAATGTTTCACTAGTGTTTTCAGTGATATACCGTTTTCTGATTATCTTTGTTTGGACACTTTTGGGCACAGAGATAGTGCCGCTGAAGAAAACACAGGAATGATCAGAGAGAGCAACGTCAGTCACCACAACCTTGGAAATGTTCAGACCCTTGGAGACAATCAGGTCAAGAGTGTGTCCCTTATTGTGCGTGGGCTCTGTCACATGCTGAGTCAGTCCATAGTTCTCAAAAACACAACACAGTTCTTTGGTCCCCCTGTCCCGGGGGTTGTCGACATGAATGTTAAAATCACCCACAATGATTACACAATCAAAGTTAATGCACATTATAGACAGTAGTTCAGTGAAGTCATCAATGAAGGTTGCACAATATTTAGGTGGCCTGTAGATGTTTAGAAATATCGCTTGAGGGGAGGACCTTAACTGAAGAGCCACATATTCAAACGAAGCAAAATTTCCATAACATATTTGCGTACAGTGGAATGAGTCATTAAACACAATGGCGACTCCACCTCCTTTCTTATTCACCCTATTCTCGCTCATAAAACTGACTCGATGAGAACAGCATTGCTGTTATTATGGTCTAACCAGGTTTCCGTTAAAAACATAAAATCTAGATTGTGGTTAATAATAAAATCATTGATTAAAAATGATTTTCCTGCCAAAGACCTGACGTTTAGTAAAGCTAGTGTTAGTATGTTTTCATTTTTTGGGACAGGCTGTGGCAGACGAGGAATGGATGCTAAATTTGCTAAGTTTGCAGTTAAGTGCTTATTCGCCATTCTTTTTCTATTACCTATCACAACATAAATTGAGGAAGAAATGAATCCACAGGGCCCGGGCTTGTCTTGGAAAGAGTCATTAGTATCACTAGTCCTGCAGCCAAGACCCGGCACATATCAGTTA